>JABFFJ010000172.1:0-45250 GCA_013623715.1 Fusarium verrucosum
AGGGTCTGGCCGGGGATTGAACCCGGGACCTCTCGCAAGCTGAGCTATAGGGTTTACCCTAAGCGAGAATCATACCACTAGACCACCAGACCGATGAAGTTTCAAGATGCAAGACATCTCCATAATTCACTTTATAAAGGGAAATTCCTTATTTATGCTGCACTACCCTAAATCAAAGAATACATTTTAGAGAAATTTTCACTCTGCTAATTAATTCCCATGCGGAGACCAGTGCCATGTCAATAACATTATATTAACATACGTAGTATAGAGAAAAGTAATAACCCAATCTTAAATTTCACCTATATTGAAGTGCAATCGCAATGTAGTTGACCATTCAGGTCATGTACACTGTCTTTAGGAAAACACAATTTATAAACGGAGGCTTCCATTGTCCCCTTTCTCAGGGACCCTTGATTCTGATTTATCACTCTGGAGCCTGAAACTCATCCGTTTGAGATTGTTGTAGGATGAAGATTCTCTGACATAAAGGAATATTGTCTGACAAGGCGGTGTTGAAGTTTGCTGAGTAGCCTGGCTACCTGGGTCTTTGGCCGGTCTCACCGCGCTCGGAACCGTGCTATCCCTATTGGACACATTCAAAAACTTGCTTATTACCACGCCTTATCGGGCTCTATCCCCGGTGAAAATCAATCGCATTGTGTTGGCAGCCTAAAGCGGGTAGACTTTAAATTTCGCTACGGGCAGCCTAGCTTCATAAGGCTAACCCAAGCAATGATTGGTCTCTTGTTAGTCTGACCTATTTGTTGCTATTCCCATTCTGTTTCCTCTCCTATTTTCTTTACTTCTGCATCTCACCTTTCGTTCATTCACTCGTTTTCAGCCATCAAGACTATCTTTTATCGCGTCAATTTCACATCCTACGCTCTTTATCACTCCAAGATGTCTTCCGCTCTCGTCACCTCGCTTCCCATCTTTGGCGTTTATGACTATAAACCGACACTCGTTGCTGAAGTTATCGGTGCTGACGCGACTGCCACAACCTATGTATTGAACTGTCCCTACGTCGATCCCAGAAGCGAAGAGTTCGAAACTGCCGCGGATTGTGGTGTTTACAACAATACCTATACCTTCGGACCATGGATGAGCAAGACTCTCCCTCCTGGTGCTGCCAGCACAGGCGACTTCGATCTCTTCATCACCATGCCTTCCGATGAGGATGACTGGAAATTCTCCGTCCACTGTGACATGTCCAGGACCATCGCGGAGAAGTGCACCACCATCAACATCGGCGGAAACGACGATGGAACTCCCACCAGAGCTATTTCTGACCCCCAGGAACTCAGGGAGCTTGGTTTAAAAAACTTTGAGTTTGGCCCCGTCACCGTCACAGCTGGTCAAGAACTTCTCAACGCCAAGCATACAGGAGCCGTAACAGCGAGCGCCACTGCTACTGGTACGAGTGATGCAAAGGGCTCTGAGGCTTCCAGCACGGCTGCACCTGTCAACACGTCTGGTGCCTCATCGTCTTTTGCCCGCTTCTTTGGAGCTTTGTCTGCCGCTGGAGTTGCTGCTGCACTTGTCATGTCATAAGCGATGGAGGGTCGGGATAGGACTTTGGACTGTATTATATGGTTTAACTCATTATGGAGATACGATCTTACGGGAAATGGTAATTCCAAACTTTAATTCATCAATGCCTTGATGGAAAACTAGGCTGTGAAGAGTCGAGAACCAGATAGTCGATCATGCAGCAGGGATGGAAGAGGGGACATGTTGACACCGCCCACGTTCTTTACAGATACATCTTACCTGATTTCACTCAGGATAGTTGGATTTAATATGAGATAATTATATCCAACATCGACGGTCGCCTCTTGATACTGAGCGATATCTGAGCTGTCCAAATTCGATCAGGCGTTCCTCAAGAATCCTCTTTGAAAATGCTGAGAAGTTCGGGCTCTGGAACCCCCTCCTCCTCTTGACCAACAATATCAAGCCGTGGCCTTTGGGCCTGCAAGCCACTGGTTGAGCCCCAATTACGTTTGCTACACCAATCAACTGTCCTGCGTGTCAACCTCGGGTTGTTTTAAAAGCTTGGGCTGAGACCGGCGAAGCATCAAAAGAAGAAAAAGAAAGTTGTGTGGCACCATAAAGCCTGATTGGTTCGTAAGGTGACGTCGCTACATCATATGGTTACCAGGGCTGCAGTGCACCCGTAAGCAAGGCTCTCGACAATTGAAAAAAAATGAGATATTCTTAGGAGCCACCTACTGATTTCTTGATTGTGGATGCTTGCTGCGCCATGAAACTTCTCTCTGTGTGATTCTATTATTAGTGTCTAGCTATAAATGATTGTAATCCTTTCACGCGGTCTCGAAAACCCCATGATGGTTATGTGGCGGGATCACAACTTCCTTCAATCTATGAAATAGTGAGTAGAATACTGGTAGCCTGTTGATTCAGTGAGAAATATGAGATTTATTCGAATATCTCTGTTGAGACGGTAATTCATTGGATGTGTACCGTTGATATGTTGTCAGCTCAAGACTCGGAAAAACGGGCGCCCTCACCAACCTTCATGGGAGGATGTGGTGAAGGTGGGGGAAACAAAAGAAAAGAGATCTCTTATTGGCGTCGCATGACCCAGAGCTGAAAATATCATTGTGCATAGGTATTTACCACACCGAGATACAAACACCTGTCAAAGACAACCCTTACAAGACGCCACTGTATGCACCTCAGCAGAATGGCCCCCCTCACTGTAGGCAGGCAGTCAAAATATGCCTGAGATACGAGGCTTGGCACGACATGATAAGCCTCCATCTTTCTGTCGGCTTGCAATTAGCTGAATGGAGATCTTTCCTCCCCGCGGTGGTGAATCTCCCGCAGAGCCTGATTTGCGAGGCTTACCTTGAATCGCAGGACTAGTCTTGCGTATAAAGCTGGGCACCATTGACTAATTGATGGACCATTGCGCTGCAGCTCAGATATCATTCAGCACTTCCAGCTTTGTTATATTATCGCTACTGGATCATCACCATGGGGGCCTACATATCCCGGGGAACATGCAAGTCGTATGTACAACTTAAGAGCTATTTATTGAAAGGTCTTACATTGATTTCACAGGGAGTATGGCATCCAGATAAACTGTGATGTAAAAAAGTTCCCCAACGGAAGTATTTCCCAACTCGGCAATATCGCCAAGGGCAAATTCGAAGGAGATGGAGACATAGCTGGCATAGGAGTAAGTTGAGCCTCAACCAACCCCCGCTTCAAGTCTTACAGAATCAGATTTTCGGCACCTTCATCGGAGTCACCAGCTTTGCCCTGCTTCTCTCCCTCGTCATCGTCATATGCGAAATGGTAAGACACCGAATCTTTCCGTTCAACAAATGTGGCGAGGATTATATGATCGTGTCCGAGACTACCGATGCACGCAAGAAGAAAATCAAAAAGGAAATAAAGCCAGGCATGTCAGATATAATGCAGGGCATGGTGATCTCGTGCAGCGACGCCCAGATCTTTACCGGCGCTGCCTACGCTTTGACTCTGCGATACTTTCGAGGATGCACCATTACTGCCTATCACTACAACGTTGTGGCCAATTTGATGCTACTATCATGCGCTACCCACCTCATGGCAATCACCGTCGTGCGAAACTACTGGGAGTTCGCGTGGCTTGGATTACTGCGCGTTGCCTGCAAGACGGGCGTCTTTCTTGTCACAGGCATGTTACTAGCAAACCAGAACGCGAACGAAGAACTTTTATTTCCCACAAAGATTCCACCTAGGGATAGCACCAACTCGACCATGTTTATGGCTGCTGCCTGCTTCCAGTCAAAAAACACAAGCCTGATATCCACAATGGATGATTCTCTCAAGAAGGGCAACTTTATAAACACCTTTGTTTTTAGTACACCAAGGAATCGTATCGAGGGTTGGAACAAGTATCTGATTATTCTTCTATGGTTCATTGTTGCTATTATCATGGAACTTGCTCTGTTCATGCGGAGAGGCCATCGAAAAGAGTCTCGACGCAAAAGGCTCATCGATGCTGTCTGGCGGGCTATAGTCAATGGCCCATTGACGTGCTGGGGGAAGAGGTCTTCAGCCCGACTTCGAACGAAGACGTGGGAGAGAAAGAAGATCAATCGTCTCGAGTTGATAGGACATTATGTTCTGTCAATTTACTATCTGACTGGAATCGGGATCTGTATGTGGACAGTCGCAGCGTCTGGCACCTACATCAGCAAGTTGAGGAGATGGGTGCAGCGATCAGACTGGCTTAATAGTGACGACCTGGGCGCCAATCCCGAAAACGACGCAACTTCGTTTGGTCAACTTGTTCCCATCTTTACATCTGGGCTGGTGGCGTTCACGTTTCTTGAGATGTTGAGCAGTAAGTCGTCTTTTCCAGAAATCCACCATCCCAACTGACAAGGGCTTTCACTATCCAGCCGCCATGGCTCGTCGCAGAGACGCCAAAGAACGCAAGGATCTAGAGGCAAGGTCCGATGAAGAAGAGTCGTCTCCACAACCATCACCACAACCGTCACCACAATCGTCACCAAAACCATCACAGGACCCTTACAAAGATCAATATATGTCTGAGACGAGACCAGTGGTACCGACGCCATCATCAGAGGGCAGCCAGCTATCTGAAGAGACCACTGTAGCTCAGACCCATCAGCAAGGCCCGCCTACTGAGTCTCCATACTTTCCCCTGGGTCCAGGGTCGCCAGAAACAAGCAGTGCTGAATCGGACCCGTTTATCACACCATCGGTTGACGCATCATCACAGCCAGCCGCAGGTAATTCTAATGATCTATCGACTGGCCAATCTGGTAGTATTGAGACCCCTCAGACGATGCCGCGGGATTAGACAGCCTTTGGCCAATTGAAAGAAGGAAGAAAATCTGACTAAAGCAATAAAAGCTGGAAATATACACGATCAAGTTGCGAGAGTAGTAATGAGACCACGATAGGGAAACTGGTGGAAACACAATCCTTATGATTTAACATTCATTTGTCGGAATAATTAGATATTCTTGGCTTTAGATACCTTACTGAACGAATATCACATGGTGTAGCTTGTGAACTTTATTAGTCAAGCCACGATATCGGGCGGGGAGGGCACTCCCCGTCCGACCGCCGTTGACCTGCAGGGTTTCATTTCCTTCCCCGACACTCCAAAGCCGGCTCCACGACAGTAGAATGACTATCATATCCTCAAAATAGTCGTCAAATATTCAATGGCCTTAAATGTGCTTCGTGTATTAGCTCCCACTTAAAAGAGTTCTTGTTTCCTTTTGACTTCGCCTGTTGCTCGTATACATCAGACTACGACAGCAGAGACGACAACACCAACACGCACATTCACACCACCGGCACAATGGAAAGGTTCGATGTGGCCATAGTAGGCCTCGGTGCTTTTGGAAGCGCAGCAGCATGGCAGGCTGCGCGAAAAGGAGCAAAGGTTGTCGCATTTGAGCAGTTCGAGTTTGGGCATGTCCGTGGTGCATCTCACGACACATCTCGTATTGTCCGGACAGCATATGATGCTCCAGAGTACGTCGCCCTTGCTAAAGCAGCATATAAAGACTGGGCAGAGCTGGAGAAAGCTTCGGGGGTCAAGCTCTTGACTGTTACCGGTGGCATTGTTGTGCTTGCAAATGAACGTTCCTGGTCCTCCGGCGTCAAGGTCACAGATTATACGGCGAGCCTGGACACCAACAACGTGCCCTACGAGCTTCTGAATGCCAAAGACTTGAAGAGGCGATGGCCTCAGATCGACCTCGGAGACGACGTGGCTGCGGTGTACACTGCTGACACCGGAATGGCACACGCAGCCAAGTCGGTCACAGCTATGCAATTCGTTGCTAGAGCCTTAGGCGCCGTTCTCAAAGAAAGCACAGCTGTTACCGGACTGTTGCCCATTAGCAGAGGCCCTAACAACAAAGGAGTCATCGTTCAGACCGAAAAAGGCGACTATCAAGCAGACAAGGTCATTCTCGCAGCGGATGCCTGGATTAATAAACTACTCGCCCCCCTCGGTGCAGAGATTCCGCTCAAGGTTATGCAAGAGCAAGTAACATATTTCAAACCCAAAGACCCATCATCCTTCGACCCTGGGAAGTTCCCCGTCTGGATCCGATTTGTTAATGGAAAAACATTTTACGGATTTCCGACCTTTGGCGAGCCTACTATCAAGGCAGGTCGTGACTTGTCCGACAACCATATGACCCCAGAAGAGCGATCATACGTTCATTCACCGGAACTGTTGCACGAGCTAACCACTTTCATGGATGATTTTATCTCGAAAGATCAAAAGCTTGAAACCCTCCGTACAGTAACCTGCCAGTATGCGGTTACTCCAAACCGACAATTCATACTGGGCCCGCTACAAGATTATCCCGATATCCTTGTTGCCCTAGGGGCAGGCCATGGGTTCAAGTTTGCACCAGCTATTGGCCGTGTCATGGCTGAACTGGCTATAGATGGGAGGACGAGAGAGGACCTTACCAAGTTTGGTGTTCCGACGACTCAGTCACTACTTCGAAGCAAATTCTAGGTTTTGAATAGAAGCTAATAGCATCATCTTTGAGTAACCATGCTTGCCCCTTCCGATAATCCAGCTTTTGTATACTTATAGTTGAGTGACTTGACTATAACCTTATTGCCTGATTTACCACGTAGTTAAATGCAGCAGACTTGTCCGCATCGCATTTAATAAGTATTATCTGTCCCATCAAGTCTGAGCGGTAGCGCTGGCCTCGCCTTGACAGTGTCACAATCGAAGGGTTCTGAGATGACATATTGCTTCCCGCACCTCCTTGAGCCATATCCAGACTTCCCATGGCCGAAGAGAGAGTTTAATCCCTCCAAATCCTGAGTTTTACATAGAACGTTTGCCGTATGGTTCGAATGGGAACAGCACCGCTATAACGGCCTGGAACATCTTGATCAGCATTTCGGTGGCCTTGCTAGGAAGACAACTAACCATGACGATATAAAGCGCAGCACACACAAATATTGGCACCGGTGTTGAAGTATCACCGTAGGCGGCTACAAATGAGGATACTAATCCCATGACTCGGTTACCCGCGACAGCTATTCCGTTACCTGTCGCACGATGGGCTGATGGTAGTGACTGTTTATGGTCAGCAGATATCCCTGGAACGTACCACTGCGTGCACAAACCTCAGGAGTGTACGCATATACTGTGGAGATCCGCGGTCAGTAAGAGTTTGCTGAGTTATTCCAGTTGAATCGGAGTGACTGTAAAGACTTACGAGTACCATAATAGATATTCAAGGAGAAAGAAATAGCACAACTTAATCCAACATTTTGAGCTGGAGTCCGCACAGCGGTGTAGGCAAAGAAGAAGGCCATGGTGATAAGAGCACCGATTGCCATCGTGTACTTGCGACCAAGTAGCTTGACATTACACATGAACCCAGCAGCAACGGGCCCAAAGATTCCAGCGATGCTGTTGAGCATGTAATTCCTCCATTGGTAATATGGTCCTGCCTGTCCCGTCTGGGAACCGCGTGAGGCAAGGTAGTCTGGAAGAAAGACGTAAAAGAGTGGATATGCCAGACCTGGGAAGATCGGGGTTTAGATATACCTCGTCACGATAGCAATGGGGAAGGAATCATACCAATCAACAGCCATGATGACCAAATCAAAAGGGTCGAGATCGCAAGCGTCCTTGTTACGAATAATCCATGGATGTGCGCCCAAAATTCGCCGAAGCCGTATCTAGACTTACCGTAAGTTGAATCGATGGTCCCGAGTGACTCCAGCCTTTCAAGAGTCAGACTGCATGGCCGACGATACCTCTGTGCAATACTGTGGAAAGTGTCAACAACAGCAGCATCATCACCTTTGGTGAGTAGATACTTGGGAGTCTCCTTGAGTCGGATCACCGTCACTCGTAAAACACTACAGATAAAAACAAGGGTCCCATTGCCGTACCAGATATAGCGCCAACCCTGATAATGATTAGTGTCCTAACAAGACAGCAGGGGCGTAATGTTAATATCTACCCACCATATTATTATCTTTGGTGCAGCTAGCAGCGTCACTGCAGGTATAAGCTGGGTTTGAATAGATTGGCCAGCAGAACGCGGCAACAATCACATAAGCTAGGCCCCACCAGCATGCCATGAGCGTGATCAGCCATTGCTTGCTACTGGGTAGAAACTCGAGGAATACAGTGGTGTCTAGTACAAGATTTCCCCCGGCACCAAACCTATTGACAGGCTCCATGTTAGTTCGAGGAAGAAATCCGGCATGTAGTATTGTAACATACGCTGCTAGTCCAGTAAAGGTAGCAAGAACAATCCAATTGGGCGATGCTCCGGCCGCGACGGCAAAGATGGAGGAGGTGAAGAGGGAAATGTTGAAAGCGAAACGACGACCTATGACATCCGCACCTAATGAGACGACCATGTTAGCAGAGGTATCACCATTGCACTGGAGGTGTGATGTCTTACCAAGTCCCCAAAATAAGACACCGACCAACATTCCTGTATAGACAGCCACGTTCAGACCGTAGGGAAATGCAGGGTGAAACTCTAGAGCAGCTTGACTGGCGGTTACAGCTTGAAGAGCGAGGATGAGAGAATCGGCGGCATATCCGAAGCCGTTGAGGAAAAATAGCTTGAGGTGCAAATTTGTCCACCCAATCTCATCCATTGTCTGCATAGTTCAATTAGTCTCGCTGCTCTCAGATTTCACAATTAGAGCTCATCACCTGATTCACTAATCGCATCTTTGCATCTAGAACTGGATCTACCTCACGCAAAGAGAAGATTTGATCTTCTACTGTTCCGGCCTGAAAGTTCAAGGATTCACGGGGATGGTCTTCACTATGACCGAGACCTATATCCCGCTCTTGGTCTAAAGACTTGTCCGAATGTTGATTCATGTTCGTAAGATGTTTAGAGGTAAACCATGTGCGATAATTGGGAAAGACCTGAAAGGAAAACAGCATGGATAAAGACTAGTCTGCGTATCGGTGCAAAAGATGTTTAATCGAGCAAGTTCTTGAATCTGCCTTGGAGCCAAGCCGGAGTGCTTTATCAGTAAGTTCCCATATCCAGCTAGGTTTAGTGGATTGATCTCTCATACACCCTTTCAATTTTGATTTACGAATCAATAAGAGGCTAATTATCAAGATACACAATCACAGATAGGCTGCCTCTAAGTTCAAAGCATGAACAATATCCACCTTCCCCGTGGGGAACCCTGGCACAGCACCCAGCGTTACGTTACAGTGCTTAGACGTGGTTTCTACGAATAAGAAATGGTTTGATTGTCAACGAATTGCGGTTTGTTTAATCAACTGATACGTATGGAGTAGTGCCGGGGAGCTTTATCTACCATCCGGACACGTGACCGGATCTCTCCGCGGAGGAGAGTCGGGAGCGGGGCGGGGCCGTCTCCGGTGCCACCACCTGAGCATTACATTCCGCGGAGAACGCCGGCCTTCATGTTATAGGTCGATGTGCTAGTGTACAATGTTATATGTAGACATTGATAACATAATGAGGGAGGGAAATTGAGACTGTATAGAGGGTAAGACAAGCTCGCGGGGAGGCCGGACCGTGTGAACCTCAAGAGGATAGTTGAACCAGCCATAGAGTCCTGGATATGAGGTAGAAATAAAGATGAAATAAAGATCAACCAGGGTTTCTTTATACTACTTACTACATTCGATACTTCGCGAGGTCTCTGCGCGCCTGACTCCTGAGCACATTATGTTTTCAAAGCTTAGTTCCCTAGTCTCCAAGCCAGACACAAATATTCAGATTAAACCAGATTCCGAACAGCCTCGAGCACTCCCAGCATCATGGTATCGGACGGATGAGATGTATCAGCTAGAGCGACGAGCCATCTTCTCCAAGCGATGGCTTCTTGTCACGCACAAATTACGCTTCACCAAACCCGGAGACTTTTTCCGCTTCAAACAGGCCGGGTATGCTTTTGTACTCTGCATGGACAAGGATGGGGAGACCATCAATGGCTTTCACAATGTTTGTCGACACAAAGCTTTCCCCATTGTCACTGAAGATTCAGGAAACGTCAAGATATTCTCCTGCGGATATCACGGTTGGTCCTACGGAATAAATGGCAAGCTTGCCAAGGCACCTCGATTTGACACGGTATCGACCTTTAAGAAGGAGAATAATAGCCTTTTCCCAGTCCAGGTACATGTCGACACCATAGGATTTATCTGGGTCAACTTCGACGCGTCGCCAGAGCCTGAAGTAAAATGGGCAGATGACTTTGAGGGGGTTGACAAACAGGAGCGATTCCAAAGTTTCGACTTTTCTCAGTACAAGTTCGATCATGTCTGGGGCATGACCGGCAATTTTAACTGGAAAACATTAGCCGATAATTACAATGAATGTTATCATTGTCAGGTGGCGCACCCGGACGTCAGGGATTTAGCCGACCTGTCCTTTTATTACACCGTCTCTAAACCCGGCTATATCCAACATTTTTCGCGGCCGAAGGAAGGCAAAGAAGAAGATGACATAAAGGTTGTCAGCACTTACTATTTTCCCAATGCTTGCATGACTGTCTCGTGAGTTCAAATTCTTTTCATTGCTAATTTGCACTTCTAATTCCGTTTATCATACAGGCCTCACTTCTTTTACATGATGCGGTGCGTGCCCACTTCAGTCGGCACAAGCTCCCTGGAGTATGAAGTGTATCGTCATAACGATGCCACGGATGAAGAGTTCGAGAAAGTGACCTCGTTCTTCAAACGAGTTCTCGGGGAAGATAAGTACCTGTGTGATGCAGTCCAGAAAAATCTGGAGGCGGGCATCTTCACGAATGGTGAGCTTCACCCAGATCTAGAGAGCGCGCCAATCTTCTTCCAAAACACAGTCAGACAACTTTTGATGAAGCACCGTAGGAAAGAGGAAGAGGAGAAAACAGAGTTGTGGGCAGCTCGTCGGCCGATGACGAACTCGACAGTCACAAAAGGCGATGATGCCTTCTGTGATGGATTGGCATGCAATGTAGATGGCACCTCTATAGAGTGGTAACCCCAGATTTTGATAGGGACTTTTCATAAACATGATGTATCTTCCTCCTTAGCACAATCTGGATTATCAGCCATCTTTCTCTACTTTATGCATCTTACTATACTCATACCCTTCGTAGTAATATTCATTGTCATTGACAAGAATATGCAAGCGTATAATTTGCAAAACTGATGAAGTTGCTTGGACAGCTGCAGCACCTCTACCCCACCCCGGCTTACACGACCGTTCTCCGGTTGGAGTCGGTTGCCAGACCGCATTTGATAGGACATGTAGTTATATAAGGCGTAAGACTAGCTTGACAAGTGGTCGTGTGCCCTTGGTACCCCGCTTTCCCTGCTAAACCTTGACACCAATACTCTTAAATGTTAATCTGTTAAGCACGTTTCATCACAAACAGAATGTACAGCCGTTCACACAAACGTCTACATCATGCGTGCGAGAATTGTCGGTGTGTACTATTGTTTCTAAACTACTGCGTATTGAGGCTGACTGAATTGGGATAGGAAGAAAAAGACTCGATGTCCTGGGGAGAGACCAGCATGTTCAAATTGTACCCGCCTTTCGAAAACGTGCAGATATCCAGAGATCCGAGGAGAGTCTCTGACCTCTGGAACTGGACACGGGAGTAGTTCAACAGACACAGTATGGCTCAAGAGGTCAAAGTAACGCAAAAGTATGCAACTCATGACGTGGTGCCGTATAGGAAAGACGCCTGGCGCAGCTCGAAGCAAGAATACGCATGATGGAAAGGCAAGAGTATGAACCCAGAACATTCATCTATTCAGGCTTTGTCTCAGATCCCAGTCACTGACAAAACTGGCCATTGTGTTTGTTAGCCCGAGCAGCAATATGGAGTCACTTACAACAACGAGGTCGACAAACCCACGTGTATCTCAAGATTGGCAACTGCCATTGTCACCCCAAACAGAGATTGGCGGTACCTCAACAGTCAGGAAAGTTCGGAATTCTTTACCTACCCAGTCCTATTCTAAGCTGACCTTCTACAGTCTGTTACCCCCAAGAGATATTCTAGACGATGTCGTCGATTGCTACTTTCAATATTGTCACAAACAGCCGCTTTGGCTATTTGAACGAGAAGAGTTTTCCTCAATTCAGGATTGCAGTGAGGAAACGCTATTTTCCATCTTGGCCCTGGCTTCATGTCACTCAAAGCGGTCCTTCTTTCAAGGCCGGCTGGTCGAACTGTGCCAGGCTTATGCTCAGGCTGCAAGGGAGAGAATCCTGTTCCGTATTGGAGAGGGTAAAGTCTCACTATCGACAATACAGAACCTCTGCATCCTAGCGCTTGCCAATATGCAAGGTGAGTGTCAACCCCGTATGCTGAGATCTAAACAAGTAAATGTACTGAGCTGGCGTATAGCCAACAGCCCAACCTTGCTAGGCCTGCATATCGGCATGGCCGCAACACTTGCAAAATGTGCCAATCTCGATTACGAAATATATCCGCTTGACGACTTTAGCTTTCGCGCAGAGTCTCGGAGAAGAGTTTATTGGAGCTTGCATCTACTGCAACAAATGTACGGGCACCAAACCTTAGCGACCGACATACTAGAAAACATTGCCAGGCCGCAATATGTCGCGACGCGTACAGATCCACGGAAACCTTCGAGTGATTTGCCTCCGGCATTACCACGAGAAGAAGTATCAACGCAAAGCGACGGAACAACATGTCCTAAAAGGAACAGTGGAATATGGATTTACATGATCCAGCTGTCCACACTATGGGGAGAGGTTCGGATATATGTGAAACAATGGGCTCAGCAGACAAACAGTTCGCCACCACCCTGGTCCATCGAGTCAGGATATGCTGTTATCGGCGCCCATCTCATGGATTTGGAGACCAAGTTTCCAGCACGTCACCGTTTCGATCTCGCACGCTTTCCCGATCAAGACAATCAGCACCTTGAGGATAATCGTGGATACTGGAGCCCCTGGTTATATCAGCAATTCACGTATCACACTATACACAACATGTTGAATCACCCCTTTTTGTACTCACCACGGCCACAACAGTCGGCTCATTTGAGTATACCAAACACGTTCTGGAAAACATCCTCGGAACTTGCTTTTATTCACAGTACATGGGTTGCACGGCTTATAGACATGGTGAAAGGCAAGGCGTTTCGCGTCTCGGATCCCTTTATCGGTCACTGCACGGCTATCGCAGCCACCATTCATATATACTTTTGCCGAGCATCCGATAAGACCACTAGAGAAGCAGCTTTAGACAGGCTTGCCAGGTGCGTCACATTTCTGGCTGAACTGGCATCTCTTTGGCCCTCATGTCGATGGTTGGTGAGTCGAACATCTCGGATCGTTCTTTACTAAAACACTAATCTCTACCCAGCATGAACGGCTCCAAGCTTTGGTTCGATCAGCCTTTGCAGTGGATCATCCGCAAAGGCAGGACGAAGAAGGGACCTCTCCAAGAACCATCTCGATCAACACGCGTTTAATGTGGGACATACTTCTTTACAACTTTGCTGCCTACAGGGGCGCGGCGCAAACAGGGGGCCTTTTCGATAAAGATTCCTTCTTCCCAGAAAGCAACATCGAGGAAGGGGAGGATATTGTTGAAATGGATAATTTCTACAACCCAACGGTCGAGGTGATTCTATCCAATGGACAGGCATTGCCGCCACAGTCAGGTCAGCGAAATCGACAAGAAGGACAGGACAGCCAGTCTCAGGCTATGCAGTCTCCAACTCCAACCTCATCTATGCCGGATGCTGAGGCGAGCTTTGAGGGATATGTGCCCTCTGTGTCTTTGCCGATGTCCTTCGATATGGCGTATGACCCATTCTTTCAATTCCAAGAACCTGGTAGCCCTTTCTTCGGGACATGGGAAGTGGGAAATTTGTAATTTTGGTACTATATGGTAGCTGAGGTAAATCAAGCACATAGCTGCATCTTGAACCTTTGGTCTGTATTGTCTATCATAACCTTTTTAGCCTACTTCACCGATCTAAATACCGGAAGAGGTGATTAAAATATAGTTAACATGAGGTCATTTATTCAGTCTACTCAATCAACAAACAAGAGTATCAATTCGCTTCAGCTGCAACAGCTCTCAGGCCTTGGAGCAGATCTTCTAGAAGATCTCCCGCATTCTCTACACCGATACTGACTCTCAAGAAGTCCTTGGTGACAGTTGAATCAGTCATTGTCCTCCATTCGATCAAGCTCTCAACACCACCGAGAGTTGTTGCATGATGGAAGAGGAGCAACTTGGACGGAAGGTTCCTGGCAAATTCGACCTTGTGAAGGGTCAAGGCGAATACAGGTCCATAGCCCCGAGGCATTTGCTTTCGTAGCCAACTTCCCTCTATATTGGCTTCGTCTTGAAGACTGGCATGATGGATTTCTTTCACCACTGTTTGGATGGTCCGAGCGTCTTCATCATCAAGAGGTTTAAGTGCTGATTGTGGAAGAGTCCCCTTCAGTCCAGCATGTAATGCTTGAACAATGGCCTCTGCTGACTGACTTTGCTTGAGAACTCTCATCTCGAGGGTACGAATGCTCCTAGTCGCAAGCCAGCTATTGAAGCCCGCCATGACCGATCCGAGGTATAACCTGTCCCGGTAGAGTTGCTGCAGCCAGTCGTCGCCTCGGCTGTTGCTCTTGACCGCCAGGATACCACTGAGAAAATCGGAATGACCACCGATGTACTTTGTCCCAGAGTGCATCACGACGTCTGCGCCATGTAGAAAGGCGTCCTGCAGTGGTGGAGGAGCAAACGTAGAGTCCACGCTCAGGTATGCACCTTGGGAATGCGCTCTATCTGCATAATACTGAATATCAAAGGCTTTCCCTGTCGGATTAACCGGTGTCTCCAAGTGTATAAGGTCGCCTGGGCCGAGTTGATCGACGCTACAGTCGAGAGTCAGCACCTCGGTGCCGGATGCTCGAGCATATAACGCCAGGGTGCCATGGCATCCATGATATCCAGCGCCAATGGAAACCTTCTTCGGTTGCAACATGTTTAACAAAGCATGGAATGCAGCTAGACCGGAGCAATACGCGATGCACGGTTGTCCCAGGATTGACGACAAGACAGCCTCAAAGCGTGACAACCCCGGCGTGGATTGCCTTGAATAGCAGTGTTCCCCGACATCCAGTACTGGGTACGATGGCCTTTCGTGGTGCTCTCTCATACGATCTGGAGCTCGAGGATAACGAAATGTTGTGGCGACGTGGATTGGCGGTGCCACGTCGTCGACATTGTTAAGGATATCATCCCCATGGATGGCTTGTGTAGCAGTTGAGAGGGTTGGTAGAGCCTTTGTAAGGTTTATTCGGTATTGTTCATCTGCGTCGTTCATTGTCTAGTTTGGAGATTCGCATCAAGGTCAAAGAAAAATTCTTCTGGCTCATGTTCCTTCCCTAGAGGTCACGAGTGCTTCCTTTTAGCCATCGCTGAATTGAGTTGTGTGTCATTCCTGATTTGCTTTCCCGATCTGTGACTATTGCATTGGTGTCTCATATGCGCCTCACGGCGGGGAGATGTATTTCATCTACCGGTCATATGATCGGAGCTTCTCCCCTCCCCTCGCATCCTACCAAGTAACAAAGCCTGTTTTAGACATTCAGTGAATGTGTACCGTAGGTGGCCTCTCAGACAAGCGATCCGCTCGTAGACACGAATTCTATAGGTCAAGATTGTGATAACCTTTAGGCAACTCGGTGCGTTAAACACCGAACGGAATCAGTTACCGCGGGGTATAAGAGTTATTTTTGCCGGTATATAAAGCGAGTTATTTATTTACATTGGATAAGTGTTGCCAAAGTATGTGATCAAGAAACACACTCGAAAAAGTCGAGCCCAAATGGTGTCGATGCTCGTGCGCATGCATCCCAGTGCGGGGCGACTCGTTCGCCGACGGTCTCCTTGCTCATCGCTCATGATACTTAGTCAGCTATTGTGTAAAAGCCCATCATAGACCAGCTCAGGTCTTGTCCTATCATCAATCATAAAATCCTGGACACCCATTTCTTGCGTTCATTTCCGCTCTTAAAGCTTGTATCAACCATCACGCGTCATTCATCCAATTGTCGGAGTTTGCTTTTTCTCCTCAGTCGGTGGAAGGATAGAAGCCTAGTCTTCCTCCTCTGCATGACTGAAAGACTCCATGCATGCACATTCCATCGCTTCAACTCTCTCTTCACAGTCGCTCAGAAGGGCGCGAACTTTGCGTCGGTAATCCTTCATTTCGTCGTAGTGCTCTTGCATCTGCCGTGCCTTTTCGATATGGTCAAGGGCACGTACGCGTTTCTTTGCTTCGTCGAGTTTCTCGGTCGCATCGGTGTGTTGTTTTCGCAGTTTCTTGACCGCATCTGCATTTGGAGAGCCGGGGAATATCTGCAGGAGAGAGTCACGAAACTGGGCGATGCTGTTGAGAAGTGTCTCCACGACACCACCGGCATTCATGTTGCGCATAAAGGCATCGGTGAGCTCACAAATCTCTCTGGATTGATCTTGTCTGCCTTGCACATTCCCGAGTGCAAAGTCAGCGTTTGCCTTTTCAGACTCTGCTTGCTTGAGGCGTTGGATGGAGTCGATACGTAGCTGTGCCATCTGTTCTGGTCTAAGGGCAGAAACCACATTCTTGTACTTGTTGTACGCCATCATCTCTGAATGGTTCATCTGCTCGTATGTACGCTTTCTTGTCGTTGGGGGAGCGGTTTCGCTTTTTGGGAGAGCCGGGGATGGTCGCATCTTTGGAAATTGGTCCTGTGTGTGTTGGGCGTTGCTGCGGTCTGGGTGATCCGAGGTAGTCTCCTGGTTTACGCCCTTGGCATCGAGCTTTGTCTCATTACGGCCATCGATGGGGGGTTTGTTGTTGTCCTTTGCAGGCTTTCCCCGACTATCCTTCGCGTTTGTGGCGGGTGGTACTGACTGGGTTGCCGGTTGAGCGGTCCCGTTTTGCATAGTGTCGATAATGCCCATGGCTATGTTGTGCGACAGAAATCTTGGCTCACCCTTCCCAACCGCATTCCTCAAAGCACCACCATCAGCCCAGAGTGAGTGAAGATTGATGTTTTTGGCTTGAGCTACCGCGGTAAGTCGGACGAGCCTGGAAACATAACAGGAGGGAACCGGATTGCGAACTCTTCTCAAAGACGCATCTCGAACATCAACGGGCAGCCAGCCTTGGCCACCCCATTGCTCACGAAGCCAGTTGGCCTCATTTTGGACTTTTTGAAAATAGGTTTGCCAATAGCCTCTGAGTGCCCTTTCTTGCTGAATGACGGCTTGGCGACGCACCAGTGTATTGGGAGGACTGCGTCGAACGATCTCCGAGATGAACTTCTCTGCATCCAGGGGGTTCCTTGCCACGTATTGAAGCACTTGTGTAAATTTCTCGACAGCTTCTTGAGGTGTCTTAGCGTCCGTGAGGAGGGCAGCAAGTTCTTGATACATCTATCATGATCATTAGTCATAAACAAGGCTGGAAGTCAAACAGGCACAAGAAGAAATGTGAGCTCACCATGTCAAAAGCAGGCCCCATCGCTGGTGGTTCTGGTTCTGGTACAACGGGCGGTGCCCAACGCAGCCCCTGCGGATGTGAAGGTGTAGACATCGGGAGGTATTAAGCGGAAGAAACATGAGAATGAAAGAGTAAGTTCTGGTTATGACGCGATGGTTATGTGAGCTCTCTTGTTTCCACCTGCCCGGAAAGATGGGTGAAATGGAAGGTGAAGGGTGATGAGATGGGAGAATTCACTAGAATACTGAAAGGCGGCGAGGCTGAACCTTTCGCGCGAGGAACACGTGACAGGTGCACTAAAAACTGGAGAAACATCAAACACACAACAACAGACGAAAGGAGAGGTAAATTAAACATGTATTTTCAAGATTTATACTGAGTGATCCCATCTAAGAATATTTACCCTACACGAAAGCAAGCAAAATATGTGCACTATTTCCAATGTTACCCTACCATTGAAAGACCCAAGTTCGTTCTCTGGCCAATCAGACGCGTCAACGCGTTCAAGGAGCGAATTATGCAGCGAGTGATTGTCTTGAAGCCTGACAAACTTAGACATCCGCTTTGCAACCTCACTGAGCTTAGCTGCCTCGCGCAACAGGGTTAAACTATTGAGGTCGTGGTAGAGGCGGTACGATCTGACTGACCCAACCAATGATGTGCGGTGCCCCAAACCTAACCTTGCAACCTGTCGCGGTAGAATCAACTTGCAGACTCTGCCCAGGCGACGCCGACCACGGTCCATAACCAACTGTTGCATTTTCCGACCTCCAGAACTCCGCTATGGCCGCTGTTTCTCCTGTGAATTCAATGGTCGTGTCCGCGGCCACGATGAAAGAAATTGGATAGGCTGAGAAAAGGCTCTTCTGATAAATCTTCTCTTCCTCGCGATTCTTTATCATCTCATGAACACAGCTTGCGCCAAGGCTGAGTTTGACGCCGTCCGCCACTTCGAGACCAGTGTCGGCAAAGAGGTCACTGTACAGCCACGGGCGGTTGATGTTGACGACAAGTGAAGAGAAGCAAATGCTCACGTCGCAAGACGCCATTTCGCTTCCTAATGCCTCATGCGCTTCATCGTGAGAGTACGCCCTGCCAATCGACCATAATCCATATCTGATGGCGTCTCCCATTTTAATATCCCCAGTCCGGACATCTAATGGCGAGTAGGATAACGTGATTTTAGTCCAAAGATCTGTATCGGCCAATCCTTCGGTCTTGCGTTTGCAGTAAGTGGCCCACTGCTTAGGAGAGAGACTAACGCCGTACACCTCTTCATCGTTGTTTGCGTCGTGGATCGCCGAGTTTCTCATGGATTCCTTACTAGCCTCAATACGGGCCATGGGAGAATCGACATCAACCGTGCGAAAGTTGCAGTCCACGTCGTATTTCCAGCCGTTGACGACCCAGTCCATCCACGCACCTTGAAGTCTAGCCTTGAAAGCATGGCAATTTTCTTGATTCCAGTCATCGATGTAATGTTTTCGTTTGTTGATGTAATCTGTGGAATCTGAAAGATACAGATCCTCGGCACTCTCTAGACATTGTCAGCATAGTTACTCAGTATTTCATCCCCCAAATATCGAGTATGCTCTTGTGAGCTAGGTGGGCTTACGTGCGGCCTCCATCTTAGCATTCTCCCACGCAGAATGCTCCTTCTCCCAAGCCAATTCCTTTTTTCGATGAACTTCAACAATGGTCATCGATGTTCCTTCAACCTTTTTCTGGAGAAGTTCCATTGCTTTCTTGAAATCCCTGCTCCCAGATTCTTGAATATCGTCCCTGCCGGAAAGTGCAGCCAAAGCTAGGTCGGTGGCTTTAGGGGGGATGAGGGCGTCAAGCGCGTGTGAATAACTACGCGCGACGCTCCTAGCAGTAGCTCCAATCTACCAGACGTTAGATCACCTTTCACCTGATCGAGTTGATTGATGATACCTACCATGACATCCGCTATCGGCATCATGCAGTCGACCAGACTCGCCTCAGACTGTCTGACAATCGTTGGTGGGATTGAACATTCAGCGACATCATAAACGAATGAGCCGCCTTTGTCATGTTCGGTGAGGTCGACAACAGTCCCAGGCACTGCCACGGTTAAATACTGCTCAGGCCCTAGGGAAAGCGAGGCAGAAAGCGCAGTTCTTAGCAGGGTGCTCACGCTCCTATTAGAGCTGGGATGAGGTTCACGAACATGGTTGGTGCTGCGCGAAAGAACCATAACTGAGAGCTGAATACAAACCTGCACGGTTGGTTGCAACACGATATTGCGACTGAAGGATCGGTATATTCAACCTCAGCTCGTGTTTGTTTTTCATTGCTTCAAGAGGGGAAAAGAAGCATTCTACGCATAAACTTCTTAATTAAGTCAATAGTGCGACAATAGTGTCTGTGTCCGGAGGTCAGGTGAATTTTAGTAGCGCTTTCGCCTGCTCCTGTCGCTGGCTGCCTTCGGATAAAAAAGATGTCTCAAATCTGGACATGAAAATACCAAAAACATCGGAATCTTTCTGAAATGCATACAAATGGAGATGATATTCTAACAATTGGCAAAAAGAATCAGTTGCGGTTTGTGTGGATCGAACACACGACCTTCAGATATCAATTGATTGAAGTTTGGCTTCAGTCTGACGCTCTCCCAACTGAGCTAAACCCGCTGACTAATTTGTGATACCTTGAGATCCCATCATGTACTATGATCGAGACTTTTGGAAACCAGACTTGGCCTGAGAACTTCATTTCGACATTTGCTGCAATCTTCGTGCTAGCCATTCTCCAGCCGTATAAACCTTTTCCTCCCCAACCTTACCCCCAACTGGCACAACTAGTTCATCTTTATACTGGTGAACAGGCTCCATCAATATGTCATCAGCTGGGCGAACGAAATACACCAAACTATATCGATCCAGTTGTAGTCCTGGCAATGGGACGACGCGATGTTTTCCAGACTTGAGACGCCCATTGGTGAACTTGACCATTGCATCCCCTAGATTGATTATGGCATGTCCCGGAAGGGGTTTGACGTATGCCCACTCTCCTTGCGTGGCTGGGTCGTGCGACTGAATCTGGAGACCACCGACCCAATTGAACAAGACAGTGATACTACCGAAATCTGTATGTGAGGCAAGGCCGATCGAATTCTTCTGTGGAGAATCGGAAGCGGTCATTTTGGTCATTCGAATGTGGTCTCCCGAGATTGAAGAGATATTGTTTCTTCTGACAAACTCCTCAGATGGAAGGTCGAATTCCTCAGCCAAAATACCAAGTATAAGAAGACCCAAAGAATGACAATCCACAGAGAACTTTGTGAGCTTTGACCAATGGTGGGTGATTTCTTTGGGGTACTGTCGACTCTGAGAGTTTCCCAGTAGGTGATCCTTGCTAACGTTGAAGAACTCTGTGGTATCAGGGCGTGAATCTTTGTCAGTCTTCTTGACTGAGCCCGCGGGCTTGTAACCGAACATTTCTTTGCCAGGTTCTGCGACGAATTCCATCTTCTTGTCCTTAGGTAGATTGAGTGCACTCTTTGAGATTGTGAGCACGTCTTCGGCGTCGTTGAGAAGAGCCTGCCCCGCAGGATCGTCCGTCATGTCCAGATAGAAGAACCCATCTTGTTCAGAAGCTTTGAGTAATTTCTCCTTTTCATTCTTATCTGAGTGGCCAAGTCTAGCGTATGAGATTCGGGCTATTGGGGCTGTTGGCAAGTCGTGGGGGAACAGAGGAATGGTTGTTTCGAGACGGCTCATGATGCTGGCTGTCTTTCCAATTTGGTTTGATCAAATGGTTGGAGGTTGGAATTAATAGTGATATGGGTTGTTCTAGTGCCGAATACATACGAATTGTCTATTCTTAGAATCTTAGTATATTCGGAAAACTCCACGATAAGCTGGCGCCACTCAGCTTTTACGAAGGCGGAAAGTTTCGTTTTATGGGAAGTACCGCATGCGCCAAATGCATGCTACTGAGTCTTTCTGTGTAGTACATATCAACTTGGGTCTTTGTTAACGGGTTCTTCCGTTTGAAGACTGAGTGAAATCAATAGGTTGACTTATATTCGCCAGATTGTATTTCGATGTGAATAAGCAAACGCTGTGTTGGGTAGTTGTTGAGAGAGTATTTGGTTGTCAGGGCATTGTTTATGATGCCTAAAGTGTATCTTGATATAGGTTTTTTTTTTTTGCAGTGTTGCCTTGATCAATCTGCGATTGATGGGGATACTTTAAAAGAAAAATAAGCAAACGCTATTTATTATTCTATGTATCATGATGTGTATCCAACGTCGTCGTGTCTATCCAATCATAATCATCATCTAATCAATCCTCATCTTCAAGATCTCCACCAATAACATTCAGATGTAACTGCGGCTGCGTCTTGCACGCCTCCAAAACATCTTTCGGAACCTCATTCTCATCAACAATGACAATGAGCTCCTTCAGTTTCCTAGCAGTGATATGCAAACTCTCAATCGTATTCGTCAATAAATCGGTAACTTCTTCGTCGGTACCCAAAGGATTAAAGAACTCTAACGTCTCTAATTCAGGCGGAATGCCTACAGAGTGTAGGCGCGGTTTCTTGGTGGATTTTCCAAAAAGCTGATAGTCCCAGTTCAGGCGGAGTGTCTTGAGAGCAGTAAAGTCTCGGAGGGCTAGAGGTCTGGCGCTGGCCAACATGGGGAAGTCAATGGTGATGGTTTCCAATGAGTGAGACTGTTCCTTTAACGCGATGAGGTAGTCTCGTATGCTACTCGAGCTTTCTTCAAGTTCTGGTTCAGGCTCTTCCTTTTGCGTGAGAACAAATTCCTTCAGTGCTTCAGGGAACATGAGAACATCCGAAAGCGTATCATCGTTAATATCGCATTCTATCAAATGTAGTTTGCTCAAAGCAGTGTTGTGCGGCCGCTCAATCGGCTCAAAGCCACGGTCATCCAGCTTGGCGTGCTTGATGACGAGGGTCTCGAGAGTCGGGTGTGTGAAGATATGTATGTTCTCTTGAAGATCCCAGTACTGATCGCCCTCATCCTGGTAGAACAGGGTACAGGACTGCAGACAAGCGAGGTCGAAGGGTCCGTTGAAGAGATTACCTATACTGTGCAGCAGACCGACAGGCACTGCAATGTCGAGAGTTTTCAGATTCGACATTGTGGAAATTGTGTGTGAGACGCTATTTGTCGGCTCCAACGTGTCAGAGATGAGACGTGTTAGCTCTGATGCTGGATAGGCCAGCTTGACTTCTTCGATGGCTGACCCGCGACGCGGACGACGGTGCAGTGATTGACTGAAGATGAGGTGCAGCTCAGGCTTGAGCCATTGAACAGTATTGTAGAGAACAGCATCGGCCAGGGCATGGTAGCGCTTGTTGAGGCGCGAGACGGCGCACAGGTCATGCTTGGGGAGGGTTTCAAGGATGGAGACGAGGAGGACGTCAGAGAGGCGGGAGAGGATGTCAGCGTGAGGGCCATGGTGAACTGGGATGGCCACCATGTTTGCGACGTGACAGGGAAGAGCGGGAGAAGTAGGAGGGAGGGCGTGATAGGATAGGATAGGATAGGTATAATATCGAGGGAGGGTCTGGGCTGAGGTGGGTGGTCTGAGTGTTGAAGGTTGAAGTGACTAAGTTAGCGCGCTTAGTTACGCAACCGATTCGATTGAGTGATTTAGTGGGTAAGCGGGTTATGTAATCACTCCACTCAGCTGGAAGCTTGTCCTGTTTGATTGTTTGATTGCTTTTGGCGGATGTTTTCAACTGTACGTTTGCGGAGCTGAGTGAGCATAGGCGCATATTTTATATACCCACTGTATCTATAATTTATAAGTTCAAGTCTGCCTCTCACTTTTTACTTGCCAACAAATTATGACTCCGTGCCTAAAGTCTGTCTGTCGGCTGTGACTCATGTAAGATTCGCTTCCTAAGCAAAATTTGCCACTGATAATCAGTACGTGATGTAAAAAAAAAAAAAAAAAGAAGAAGAAAAGAAAAGAATTTCACTGCAAGTGATAAGTTTAGATCGGTCGTGGTTCACAATGCGACGCGAAAGCATGTGACTTAATGATCTCTCTACTATTGAGTTTGAGTTGCACAACCAAATACACGTGATTCGCTAAAATTTAAATTTTGTTGAGAAATATTAAAGCAGGGACTGCGTTATCTTTATATTCTGACCTATATCTTATCCTATCTCCATCTGCGCCGGCTGTTGCTCGAAACTGATAAGCCAGTTCAATCCGGGCTATTCCAGCAATACTCTCACACTTTGGGAGTCTATTTTGTAATGTTCTCTCATTATTCATGTAAAGATTTTAGTTCTTCCATTTTTATTATCATTTGTACTGCAAACACTCCTTTTCGAACTTAGTAGCAATATGCTTGGCACTGAAGTCTTCGCCAATCATGGAATCAAGATTAGCACGTGAAATACTTGCGCCTCTTCAAGTCCTTGGCAAACCGCGTTTTTAATTAAATTTCACTCATTATGATAAAACTTAACCTTTTTCATATTTCTCAATTTTATCATGGAGAAACAAATACCTCGTCTCGTACAATGGCTTCAGGCATCAATCAAGGCCTCACCCTACGTCTGGAGTGCCGCTGGTCTGACATTTCTCATTGGCATCCAGTTAGTCTTGGCGGTGGCCATCCTTCATGGCGATGAGGCCACCGTTCGCAGACAATTGGTCTCCCTGCAACGAATAGACGTCGTCAAAAAACATGTCAAATCCGAGGTATCCGAAGACGATGTCAGCAAAGAGCCTCAACTTCACCAACAAACCAATATTTCTCCTATCGCATCATGCGCACCTGTCCGACTAGACGTGGATAAATATCTAGACACCAAAGCCACGTTCCACAACTGTTACATGTTTGCTGTCGAGTCTACGCAAACAGATGACCAGGGATTCGCCATCTGGACCTCTTTGAATCAACAAGTCAACCCAACTTTATCTCAGATCAAGGCTGAACTATGGCTTCCGAAGCCTAACCCTGATAAGAGAGACCCGCTCGTCCAAGCCGATGGGTGCATCGTCATGTCATTCGTCGACCCAGCCGTTCCAGGTTGGCTGGACCAGGTTGCAGGTTTCATGGGAAAGGATTTGAGAGCACCACAAGTTGCCTGTATTCTACCTTTGCGTCCTACACTGGAGGATATTAAGGAACATAAGCTCACTATGAGACCATTCAAAATTGATGGGGAAGATACCAAAGGACTGGACATGGAGAAGCTGCCCGCCTTTGCCGATATACTGCCCAAGCTTAGGCTTTTCCTTGGTTATCCAGAGCGCCAAGGAATCACAATCTTTAAACGAGCCTAAGGAGTAAGGGAAAAAGACACCAAGATACAACAGGGAAAATATATTGCCTCAATAATTTCTTTAGCTATCTATAAACCTAATACTACGACACCGTCTTTGGTGATTGTTACATAGGTCTTTACGCTTCAAACCATTGTCGATATTTATATATGTCGCCCTGTAAACGACACGCCGCCAGATCTGCAGCAGCATTACTTCCCCAGACACCATCCGTAAACCGGTACTGTCGCAGAGTGTCAATCGCCTGTTTTCTCAAGTCCCAATCTCTGCTGGTCACAGCAACAAAGTATAGTGACTCTACCAGACCATTTGCAAGGTAAAAGCCTGCCTGGGTAGGTCGAAGTCCAAGGTCTTTTATAAGTTGAAGCGCCAGATCCAGTATTCTTCTGCAATGTGCGTCGATGCAACTATTCAATGCGCTACTCTTGGGGCTGGTTGCCAGAATTAAGGTAACTTCCACCATGGACCTTCGCATCTGAAGGGCGATTATATGCTTTTGTTCCTCTTGGGAGGTTACGTATAAGTCTTGAAACCGCAAATCCCAAACTATCAAAGATTGCTCATGAAACCACTTTGAGGCAGGAGAAAGGGGTTGTGGGGATTGAAGTAGCCGGCTGTGGATAGAGTCAAGCTGTCGCATTGCCGGGCAGACCGAGAACACTTTCTCTTGCGCATCAAAGGGTGCGTGCAAAGGCTGATCTCCCCAGAGGCTGGACATACTTTCACTCGTGGATATGACTCGTGTTTGGGTGTCTAATCTCATGTAGAGAGCCAGAATATCTATCATGGTGGACTGCTCATCGGTCATAAATTCACCCCACTCATGGATGAGAGCCAGTCCATTGCGCAGATGAATAAGAGCTTCTTGACGAAGGCCCTGTAGGGAGCACAGATAAGTGAAGAGAAAATTGGCTACCAAGGCTGCTAGCCGTTGAGCCGTGGAAAGAGTCTTTTCTTGGAAGCATGTGTAAAGAGATTTCATTGCTTTTTGGTATTGGCCAAATATGAAACGGTCGCAGCTGGCAGATTGGATACCCAAAAGGATGGTCTTTTGGTATGCCGAGGTTAGCGCTGCCAGGGCATGTCGAACAGGTGTATACGCGTCCGCGGTGTGTAATACATCGTGGGTCCAAAACTTGACATCGAATGAGGAGGCAATCAGGGAAGAGATCCTTGTTCGGAATTGATAGATTGCTTGGTTCTCGGGGTCACTGCCACCAGCGCGAAATGACAAGGATTGTATCTTATCGCCCAATCGACAGGCAGTGAAGATATAGCCATCACATTTGCGTCCAGTCGAAGAGCAGCGATGGCAGCTAGGCTTAGATTCGTCGCATTTTACTCGTCGGATCCTGGCATCATGAGCTCATGTCCAGTGTTGTTTCGTGTAAGAAGATAACTGACCGACAGGTGATACAGCCCGTTTTGACCTTGGTGGTATATCTCTTTTTCCGAATGACCTGAGATGTCATGATTCATACAGCAATGAACTTAGGTTTGGAATGAGTATGGTTCGTTGAACGAAGAGAAGAATTGCTGTCATGGCATAGCGAGACAAGTCGAGTATTACTAATGTGAATTCAGTCCAGTTATGGAGTAAATGGTGGTTCGCGATTGGCCCGCTCGTTCAATCCAATACGCTAGTCCCAAATTGTGAAGCCGAGTCTCGTGTAGACAATTGTCGATGCGAGTTTTAAATCACCATAACGACGATCATATCATGACTGGTAATGTTTTTACTAAATTGAAAAGCAGTATCCCAGAATCAAGGTGCTTGCTCGCTGCTGTTGAGGTATAAAAACCCTCTGCTTCAGAGACAGGTTCCATTCTCCTCACCTCAATCTGCACTGGGTTTGACGAACTGACTCATGATTGAGTATCACAAAATGTCTTATCAAAATCTCAACAACTTGTACCCCTACTTGAAGCCTTCTCCCGGCACATTGATGGCGGAGAATAGAGTCAAACCAACCCTCTTCTCCCCGCTTCGAGTTCGAGGCTTGGCCCTCCAGAACCGAATCGCTGTCTCCCCCATGGGCACTTTCAGCGCCCATGATGGCCATCTGTCAGACTTCCATCTTGTTCATTACGGATCATTTGCCACCAAGGGTGCTTCACTTGTCATTGTCGAAGCTACAGGCGTGGCCCCAAACGGCCGTGTCACAACTCAAGATTCCGGCCTCTGGAAAGATAGCCAGATTGCGCCATTGAGGAGGATTGTGTCTTTCATCCACTCCCAAGGTCAGAACGCCGGTATTCAGCTCTGTCATTCTGGTCGAAAGGGTTCCATGCTTCCTCCCTGACTGGCAAAGACTGACTCCACGAGGTATTTGTCACTTGCTAGTGAGGAAGAAGGGGGTTGGCCGGATGAGGTTTTGGCGCCAAGTGCAATTTCACATGACTCTGGATGCTCTATGCCCAAGGCAATGTCCGAAGAGGATATTGACCTTGTGGTGGACCAGTTTGCAAGTGCAGCCAGAAGAGCCGTTGAAGCGGGAGTTGGTAGGTCTCATGTGCCAGGCCTCGAATAATAGCTGACCCTAACAGATTTTATCGAGCTTCATGGGGCTCATGGGTACTTGATCAATCAGTTCTTATCCCCTCTCACGAATCATCGAACGGACGAATACGGGGGCACTTTCGAGAACAGAACACGGTTCCTATTTCGTGTCCTTGCTGCCGTACGTGAGTCAATTCCAGATACTGTTCTCCTTTCACTTCGCCTCTCAGCAATTGAGTGGATGGAGTGGAGTGAGCATGAGTGCTGGACCTTAGATGACTCCATCAGACTTGCGAAACTTCTTCCCAAAGCAGGTGTTGACATTCTCGATGTCTCGTCTGGTGGCAATCACAATGATCAAAAGATTGATGTTCATCCGTACTACCAAGTTGATCTTGCGCAGTTGATCCGCCAAGCCGTCCAAGCTGAAGGCATTAAACTGCTCATCGCCGCGGTTGGATGCATCGACAACGCTTCTATGGCCGAGAGCATCGTCCATGGCAATGACGCAAAGACCGCGATGGTGTCTAATGGTATCAATGGAAAGATATCACATGAGAGATATTCCGAGCCGCAAGCAGACTTGATTCTAGTTGGGCGACAGTTTCTACGGGATAGTGGGTTTGCGTTGACAGCTGCCAAGAGCTTAGGTGTGAAGGTTCAGTGGCCTCTACAGTATTTGAAGGGCCAAGATAGGGCGTAACTGAATCCAGTTCGTGTTGGAGGCTCACGTTGCATCAATAAGCGCAGTATTTGATCTTGGTTGGACTTCTTGAGCTTATTTATTTATCCATAGGTAGCAAACGAGAACATGAGATTTCCGGAATAAGATGCACTATTTTCTTTTTTTTAAAGTATCCCCATTAATCGCAGATTGATTAAGGTAATACTGTAAAAAAACTCTATATTAAGATACACTTTAGGCATCATGAACAATGCCCTGACAACCAAATACTCTCTCAACAACTACCTAACAAATGCATGTACTGTATCAATCTGATTTGATACGTGCAATTCTCCAACCAAGGTTCTTCCCAGCCACGTTCAGCTTACTCTCGTCTTCCTTGGCGTATTGTTGTGCGAACTATCATGTAGCCATTGCAGAGAGGATGATGACAAGGTTAATAATCCGGCTGACGCGATGAAAACTGCAACACGTTGGAGGACGGAAAACTGGTCCATCATCGGATAAGGATACCTGGTTTTGATCAGCATCTGCAAGATGCAAAGAACTAACTATTGTATTGACTCACCAGCCGTTCTGGGAAAAGCATAATTCGATCCAGCACCAATATGCCACAGCCAAAACAGTACTGAGAGACATCATACTGCGTGTGGAAATGGTCGCTTGCGGACTAAGTATCATCAAATCGAGTACTAGGAATACCGCCGGGGCCAGATGATATCCAAGATCTGCCCAAGGGTCTATGACAAGGTCTGCCGGCATAAGTAAAGATGGGTCGTGGAACTTGATAGACCAGTATAGAACTGCAATGAGGACCTCAAGAGGAGTCGCCAGAACGGAGATAAAGTCTTTGGCAACAATGAAGCCATTTTGAAGTGTAATATCTGAAAGAAGACCGAGCGAAAATGCAACCAGAGATAGGCTGAGGCCCAGAACGGTCAAAAGTTGGAAGTACCACCCGAAGGAATTCGAGTACATTGAGTCCCATATTGTAAGAAGATAAAAGCTGTAAGTAAAGGAGGAAGTCCCAAGAGCATGAAAAACGACTCTTAAAAAGCGAGCACCCAATGGAGCACTTTTTCCAATATTGTATGCCATAGTAATGAGAGCTTGAATTAGATGAGATGAGGCGAAATCAAGTAGCGAAAGCTATCAACAAGTCTTTATAGCCATAACAGGTATCCAGGAAGAAGGTGAAGTGCGATATGTACTGGTGTCTATAAATAGTTCCAATAGCGGCAGATCCCATCTAAAATCATGATGATGGCTGAGCCTTCGTGGCTGCATGCTTACCTTTGCGCTTTGACAAGGCTAACTGCCGACTTTGGTCGCTGCAAAATCCGTCTCCATTTTCTTCAATGAAAGTTTAAGCAGCAGAAATGGAATATGATGCAAATGATGATAGCAAGAGGATATGGAGGATTGAAAGACAAGGTACCTGTGCAAGTAAGTGCAGTATGAATATTTCAGCGATTTGTCCTCCCGTTGTGCTGTCATGGCAAAACGTACTAGGAGCTAAGAGTAGATGAATAGCTTGCCTATGTGTTGGATTGGACATATTTTATAAATCTATAACGTCATTTATCACAAGCCTCGGTTATTCCTTACTCCTTTCACATACCTAGCTGAGCCTACGTCGATTCAATCTGCCAGTGCACCATTCCCTAGGTAAAATCGATTAGTGAGTAACTGCGGATGTGATCAAGTAGTAGTGGTTGGGAAGGGCTGTTAACAAACTCTCGTATTAACGCGCAGTGGCTGACATAGCCAAGAGTACCCGGTGACTGAAAAGATGATACATAAAGCAAACCAGGTTGAAAACTCATGATTAGTTTGACTGTTGCTTTGGCGGGGCCTAAAGGTTAGCCTAAATATCGGTGGCTTGGGAATACTTACGGGAACTTGAAATCCCGTCGAATCTTAGCGATACCTGGCAAGGCGCAGCTCAATATCGGTAGAGAAAGGCCATTTGCCTTTCTTGGTGTTGAATTCGTCGTTTGGGGGCTAGTTGATATGTTGTTTGATGTGCATTAGCATTTCTCGGCATACAGTCTTGCCGGTACAAAAGGTCAAACATAATCCATCCTCATCAATTTCCAGAACTTCGTTCATACAGGGCAGGCTGACATTATGCCTATAAATCTATTATCAGTAATAGTAACAAGAGACATATGATCATGGCTGTTGGCATCCTATACCCGGCTCGTGTCTAAGAAATGTATGGGTTAGACTTCTCAGCTCCGACCGTGACGCCAGTGACTCCTTTTGGGGGTCCTTAGAAAGAGCTATTTTGGCCTCGCAAGGCTCAGTTCCCTATCCGATACCCGCCCCCAATGATCAGAAGCTATTCCGGAGCTGGGGTAGAGCATCCTCGACGTCGGGCGTGCCAGGAGGTGTTCCGTAGTATATATATGCTTCAGGTATTCAGAACTGTTGTCCTAATTTCGGTATCTCTATTAGACTCTTTGAATAACATAAGCCCCTTTCATGAGCACAGGCTGAGAAATTGTCTCTCACTATGATATCCATATTTGCCATCTTCTTCTTAGCCATCACCCTTAGAGCTCTCACGAACTACTACCAAGGTCCGCTTTCATCCCTTCCAGGACCATGGTACACACGCTTCACTGGCATTTCGTTGCTTTATGCCCGAGCAGTCGGAACCAGTCGCGAACATCTTCGATATATCCACAGGGTCCACGGTCCAGTGGTCAGAGTTGGACCTAAAGAGGTCTCCGTCAACAGCCTCGATGGCTATTACAAAGTCCACGGTGTGGGCAGCCGCTGCATCAAGGCCCCCGTATTTGACGACATCCGCTTCAGTCACTCGTCAATGCTTTTCACCATGCGGGACCCTCAGCTGCACTTGCAGCGCAAACGGATTCTTGGCCGCAGCTTCACAGCTATAAGGGAAGACCAGGAGGCTAAGATCAAACGCTTGGCCAATCTCGCCGTATCAAAGATCAAGGGGGAAACTGAGACTGGCAAGGCTGACGTATACAAGTGGTGGCGTTGCCTGGCAGTGGATGTTATTAGTGAGATGGCCTTCGGAAAGCCCTTCCAGCTACTACAATCAGGTGGACACAACCTGCCAGTCTTCAAAGCCTTGGGAAATGCTGGGCCAAGTGTCATTCTACAGGTGATACTACCTACTTGGCTTCTGTCGCTAGCCAAGCGGTCCCCTATCCCTTGGCTGAGGGACGTTGGCCAAGTCACTGATATCATCTTTAACCGAGTAATGGCTGCCCTGGGTGAAGTGCGACTTTCATCAGACTGCGTCCCCAGCATTGCTCGCCATATTATGAGTCAGGAGGTAAAGGGCAAACGATCGATCCTTAGTGACGATGAGTTGGGCTCTGAAGTGTCCATGTTACTAGTTGCTGGTTCTGACAGCACAGCTACTACTCTCACATATGCCACGTGGGAGATCATCAAAGATCCTAAACTCCGAAAGAGAGTTGAAGAAGAAGTCGACACCTTGCCTTCCGACTTTACATCCAAAGACGTCGAGGCTTTGCCCCTAGTAAACAGTGTATTGGAAGAGGCCTTGAGGCTGTACAGTCCCACGGCATCACTTGTTGAGAGACTGGTACCTCAAGGTGGTATATCCGTTGACGGCTGGGATATCCCTAGTGGTACAATGGTTTACACCACGGGCTGGCTTATTTCACGTTTGGAAGACATCTTTTCAGAGCCAGATACGTAGGTCACTTGCTCTTAAATACTGAACTATCCAAGTGCTAATATGAGGTAGATTTGTTGTTACTAGGCTTATGAACCCATCTTCTGAAATAAAAAGGGCGCATGTTCCTTTCAGCATAGGGGCAAGAAGGTGTATTGGTATGGATATTGCGCGAATGGAGATGCTCATCACTCTGGCTGTACTCTTTCGTGAATGTAGAGGCTTACGGTTACATCATGACATGACGAAAGAAATGATGGAGCAGGTTGGAGAGTTTCTAATAGTACCCAAAGGGGGTAAATGCGATGTATTTATTCCAGGGGCATAGGGTTAGAGTTTCCCTTCAAATTCTCATTTCATATCGAGATTCATGTCTGTACATCCATCATGCTTTGGAATAGCTCGTCCAAGGTGACGGAATCTTCGCACATTCCAAATTCAACCCCAAACCCTGCATCGTGCTCGTTTGGGATCTCATCCAGGGCTGGCGTAACGAGGGTAGTAGGAACTGGTTCTAAATGTCCGGGATACCCTTGCAAAAGATCATGATCCGTCTCGTCCAGGCTTTGCGTGCACCCTGCTGGAAACTGGGAGCCAGCATGCTGATAGGGGTCTGTACTACCAGCGACTTCAACAGAGTTCCGCGATTCCTGAGGATCAGTAGAGACATCATATCCAACTGCCATCTCGCTAACCCCGCTAGAGTCCATGAAAGCGTCCTGTTGAGAATATTCTGTAACATTGAAGTTCATTTGATCATCAGCAATCGAAATGGGAGGAATGCCAGCATCTTGAGTATTAGACACCCGTCTGAGCGAGTAACTTCTGAATATAGACATCATTGCCTGTTGGACTGTAGATCGTAGTTCTTGATGGGATCCCTCAGGCCTCACAACTAGTCCACTGTTTCCAAGCTCATCCAGCATGATAGATACCCCCTCTGTGGAGGCGAACTCTTGTATTCGACAAAAGTCCTCAGATTGAGTGGATTGTATGTAGATGGTGGCTGGACGCTCAACGTCAGGGAATATGATCGACCATATTGCGTACCATTGCTCTTCCACGGATCCCTTGCTCTTCATTGACAAGCGAGTCTTTTGTTGGTGGGAGATGCCATCAAGCTTTGCTGAGGGACCTCTTATACAAGATCTTGCCAGTGCGTGAGAGTCGTATAGATCATAGTCTTTGAACCTTTCGTAGCAGATCTGACAATAATACTTCGGCGTGTGTCGTCTGGCCAGGTGTTGCTTCAAGTGGGCGATAGTATCGTTCTTTTTCAGGAAGCACTCCCAGTACCTTTCTGGATCTAGCTTCCAGAATTGGCAAGCCAAGTATTGAGGACGAGATTCAGATCGAGCTTGATGAGCTTTGCCTTTCTTCGAAGGGGGCCCGTTCCGTTTATCTCCCGTGTCATCGGATCCGCGATCCTCGATTTGTTGATGCTTTCTTTTGGAAGTGAATCCTTGTCCGCTGGCATTTTCAGAAGAACTGCCAGAACCGTCATGTGCACCTGGATTCACTGTTGAGTCTCCTCCGCCTCTGGACGTTTCCTTCCCCTGACTGAGTATAGCTAATCGGCGAAATACTCGACTGAAGACCTTAAACCCTTGGCTGTTCCTATTTAGTCGATCGGGCCTCTCTGAATCGCTAGAGATCGAGATCAGGTCGATGTCAGACGATGTGGATGTGGTCGATGAAGGAGTATTTGGATTGGTGTTCGCATCGGATTCATCAATAAGGTCAGGACAGAGCAGGCTTGATATTCGTCCTTCTTCGGTCGGCTTATAAGTATTGTCATCAGAAGGCGAAGGCCTTTGGTTCAATTCCAAACAGTGGCCCCGAATACCAGATAGTGCGCGAGACATTATTTTCTGATAATGTGAGACCCGTGAATCCGCGGCATCATACGTAATGTGGTTGTTGCCATAGTCCAAGGAGGCCCTGTTCGATATATTGTCATCAGCCTGACGATTGAGCCATTTCTGTAAAGCCTCTGATACACGTAGTGGGGTTGTCATTCCAACCGAATATGTCCATGTTGGGCCATTGACATGCTGATCTTGGTGTGTAACTTGATTTGATGGGTGGCCATCCCTAAAGTACACCAAAGCACCCAATGGAAGACCTCCAGGGACAGCATTAGTTGACTTCAAGGAGCTCGAAGTGGAGGATGAAGGTGGAGGGAATATGCATTCCTGGTTGGCTTCGAGACAATGACTACATTTGCTACCAGGACCATCTGAATAGCCTCCACAGCTCATCTTTAAAACGTTAGCGGCTGGTTAGATGCGTCATTATCTATTTACTAGACGGACCTTCCTTTGGAGACAGCGTACGCATCCTTTCGAGACACTCCTTGGAGTTCCTCGGGGGGCGGGTGAAGTAGCATTCCTCAGTGGTGAATGATCGGAAAAGCGGAAAGACTGTTTTGGGGGAGCCGACTCTGGCTTGAGAGGTTTCTGGGTCGAATAAACCATGACGGAAGAGCTTAGAGCTTCGAGAATATCGATGTGACAGGATATCCTTTGCATGAGCCAGAATAATCGAGGTGAATCAGGCTGAGGCGTCGCTGATAATGACCAACGATAATTACTTGCTCATAAGCCCTTTTGGCGAGCTTATATACAAAGGGTAGAGGCTGGTGAATTGCAATCAGGTTGCATACATATGTGAGTCTGACAAGAATAGACGCTACGAGATAATGTGCCCAGAGGAGAATTGTGACTGAAGGCTTGGTCTTCCCACATCCTACATTAGTGCCCAGAGGAGGGGGAATAATGCGCACTCGCCGCGTGTCGCACAAATGTGTTTCTCATTCTGGTTGGCCAATATGCACCAATCATGTCTCACTCGAGTATGTGAATGAGTATTGCTATGGATTTAGAACAAACAGACCAGCTTCGCCTACCAATCGTCAATGATTTATAGCCTTGTCAATCTCAATCACCGCTGCAAAAAGATCGTTATCATGATACTTCCTCGCCACGATCTGCAAGTTAACAGGCGCTCCCTCAAAGTCTCCCTCCGCCCATAATTGTCTCACATGTTCCTCCTCCTTACTCAAAGGAGCACTATGTGGGGGATAACTCTCATTTCCCTTCCGGCCAGCCTTGACGGGTGTAGGAATGACGATGCCAGGATAGTCAACGTAGTTCCAGAAAGCTGTATAGTTCCAGTAGAAGGCCGTCTCGTGAGAGCATGCCGGCCCAACGAATGCAGGACAAATCACAAAGTCAACGTCCTGAGATTGCCAATGCTCTGCAAAACGGCACCTAAAATCATCGCGATCCAGACGTTGCTTGAGAACACCATTGGCGTCCAGACCAGGACCTTCAGCGTCTTGGATAATCCATTTTGTCAAGTCTTGCAGGGGCTCTTGCTTGGTCTCGAGATAGCCTTTGAGTACCTTGCCTCCGTCAGGCCAGTATGCAAGGCGGATGCTCTTCATAGCTTCTTCCATTCCATAAGGTTGGAAAGGTTTGATGTCAAACCCCTTGGAACGCAGGCTCCCAAGTGCTTGCTCAAGCGCCCGTGTTACAGGAGGCTGTGGGGTGATGGCACCGTCATTCATCATTATTCCAATCTTGAGCGTCTTCTTCTCCGTCATGCTGCCGGTCCAAGGGAGAGGAACAAGTCTTGGATCTTTCAGCCAAGGACGGGAGTTGGAGATGACCGACATAAGTAGATCAACATCTCGAAGCGTGGTACACATCGGCCCAGCTGAGCAAAGAACGTTGAGTTCAGCCCCAAAGCCATCCGGTAGGAAGCTCTTCTGAGGAAACAGGTAAGATGTTGTTTTGAAGCCATAGATACCGCAGAAGCTGGCTGGCCCACGAACGCTCCCTCCAATATCCGTACCGACTCCCAGGACAGAGCCCCTAAGGGCGATAAGGGCAGCTTCGCCGCCAGTCGATCCTCCAGCTGAGAGGTTGATGTTATGAGGATTCAGCGTGCGTCCCCAAGGCGATGTGGTCTCGAGATGCATAATCGCTTGTGGTTGATTCGTCTTGCAAAAGAAGACAGCACCAGCGGCACGAAGAATACTCGTCATTTGACAATCCTCTTTATCAAAGGTTCGAGTTGCTATGTATCCGACATTAGACCATTGATCGGCAATGGGCATATGTTCCTTGATACTGATGGGTACACCATGCAGCGGGCCAACTGTCTTGCCAGTTTCCTCCTGATAGGCGTCGAGGCGTTGAGCAGTTGCTATAGCCTTCTCCATGAACCATTGTGTCAAGCAGCAGGTAAGCTGATGTGCGATGATAGCTCTTTTTGCAAAGGCGGTGACGACAGCAACAGATGTGAACTTTCTAGACGCGATAGCAGCCGCCAGTGCTGTTGCGTCGTAGTTTTCTGTGATCTCGATTTCTTTGTCGGATAGGATCCCGCAGGATTTGGGAATTCCGGTCACATTCTTTGGAGGATTCTCGATGAGACTCTTGGGAAGAAGTAGTTCCTTTGGGACGGTGCTGGCGAATTCCTCCAATATGGAGGCTCTAAGAGCTTCATACTCCGGAGAGCCGGTCTTAAGAGGAACGGTTTGGATCACGGAGACTTGTTTTGATGACATGATGGCTGGCAGCTTGTGGTTAGATATTAGATAGACCTGAGTTGATGGTAAGTTGAGAGGGGAAAAGAGTGAATTTATATCAGCAATCACAGACTTATCATGCCGAGACACCCGGTGCGACCTGGACGGGCCTTGAAAGCCCGCCTTCTCTAACCTCTGAGCACCAAGCTTGATGTTACACTCCAGACACAAATGATAAGAATCCCTGCTTCAAGTTCGCCGATCTTGCGACGTGTAATTGTGCGCACTCCTCAAGTATGACCAATGATATCTTATCGCGTGCAACAATCAAATTCCCCGCATCATATGCATGATCGTGGCCTCATAGAACTTCCTCTTTGGTAACAAAATACGTGTTGCTGATAGTACTGTGACACATTGTTCCCAACGAGAAGGTCGTCGTTGATAATGCGGGATGATCAGAAACCAAAAGAACATGAACTACCCCGCGTTTCGCTTAAAGATGCCAGGAGAAATCGGTTAGAAGTACCTAAACAGTCTGATAATTGTAGTTCTAAGGTCACAACCGGTGATATCTCGCTCTACGCCGGTGAAGTGCATATATCCCTGTCAAAGTACACCTCCCTCGATAGATACGTAGATTAGGTGTAACATATCTATCTTATTGAGTGGAGATAGTATACTCTAGACCAACCTTTGAGGGTTTCCAGGACTAAGGTCAGCCACCCAGACGACGACGTGCGGTACAACTCGATGTCAGGAGACGGCAACTGTTACGAATTGCAGCTCTGGCATCGGAATAAAGTACGACTTAGTAGAGGAGCCTTGCAGTTCATCCTAAACTATTTGTAAAATGTTTAGCTGACCAAATAGACAGCTGTTCACATGTGATCGATCGGCATCAGATGAGGAAGTTCCAGAACCAAATTGATTCTACTATGAGTTCTTCTGGTCACACCTAATATTCATTTACCCTAATATGCCAGTTTATCCTTGCTGATGCCAAATACCCCCAGCGCATCCTCAAAGATTGCTTCTCTGTCATCAGCTCCACTAGCCTTCTCTGCCTCCAGGATGCTTTGTCGACTTGTCAAAAGCTTACGAGCAATATCATGCCACTTCAACTCTTTCTCTTCGACCTTCATCTCTGGAAAAAGCCCAAGGTCCAGCTGAACTGGTCCCAGACGGCCATCTCGCTTCTTGAATTGGCCATCAACGATAACCGCATCAATGTCCGAAGGTGAGGAGTGCAGAATGATGGCGCCAATTGGGTCTTCCTCGGCTGCACAAACCATAGCAGGACTTAGAGTATCCCAAATGACAATATCTGCGACCTTACCCTCCTCCAAAGACCCAATCTGATCGTCCATCTTGATCGCCCGAGCACCACGAATTGTTCCCAGTTGGAATACTTCTTGGGTGGACACCTGAACCTTACCAGGAAACTTGGCGGTTTTGTGAATTGTATCATTGCGACGAGCCCGCTCGGCTTGTAGTGCAACACGCATCTGTGCGGCGATGCTGCCAGTGTTGTTACTGTGGCAGTCAATTCCGAGTGAGCTGATAGACTTTGCGTTGTCCTGGAAGCACACAGGCCAGCCATGACCCATTTGAAGCTCAGTGTCTGGAGTCGAGGAGATGGCTGCTCCGGCATTTTTGAGCTTTTGCGCATCCGAGTCATTCAGTGGAGTTGCGTGAGAAAGCAGGATATCCTTGTCAAGAAGACCGTAGCTTTCCAGCAAGTCAACTGTAGATCCATCTATGTATCAAGCAGTCAGCCAAAGCAGAACACGCATGAACTCGATTCACTCACCGAAAAGGCTGGGAACATAATGAGACGTGATGGTCTTGACACCCAAATCTCGCGCTTGGTTGAAGAGGTTTACTACCGCATCTTTAGGAAGGAAAAACATGTCGAACGCGAATCCCATTGTAACACGGCCATCACCAAAGGGACTAGCTTTGCAAAGCGTAGCTAACTGTTCAAAAAGCCAATCAGGCAATACTGACTCTTCAAAGGCGAAGGGCTTCCAGGTCTTGATCCTTGGGATTGGGCCGTAACAGTAAATAGCCCTGATACCAGAGGAGACAGTTGCTGCTAGAGCTGCACTATCTGGAAGTAATGAGTTAGCTACCATAAAGACCCCTTGGCTATTTCTTGATTTTAGTACTACTTACTGTGCTCTGGTGAGTACGAGATATGAGCGTGATCCACCAGCGTAGTGGTTCCAGCCTCTATGGCCTCAAGACATCCCCCGAGTTGGCCCCAAAAGACATCTTCCGGCTTGTAACTGTGTGATACCATGTTGCCTGGTAATCCTTGTCAGTGATACTAAATCTTATTCTACTCGCACTTGTACGAACCTGGAGTCATGTACTCGAGCAAGGAGTGGTCTGCGTGTCTTCCCTTGACTTGCGTTTGCCAAACATGATGGTGAGTATCGACGAAGCCCGGGGAGACTATCTTAGACGTGCAATCGATGACCTCAGTAGAATCCGAAGGGGGGTCGATATGAGATGCGATACGAGCAATCTTGTTGCCCTCAATCAAGAGTGAATGATTCTTGATGGGAACGATAGAGTCATCTCCAGGAGTCTTAGGAACCAAGAGCGTGGCGTTGCGTAAGAGGATGGATCTATTGACAGACATGACGATATAAGTTGCTTGTAAAGAGGTGTTTGGGAGAATCAAGGTAGGTGTTGTACTGCTCGTGAGATGGGATTTCGTATTACTATATACTATGCGAAGATGGAAAAGACAGGATTGTAAATCACCTGAGACCTAGATGAGGGGGCACTCATTGTAGGATTCATAACTCCATTCGCATTAGCCAATCTTACATTACAGCCAAGCTCTGACATGACATCGCGTCATCCACCTGCTCATCCAGAGTTTCTTTGGGGTCTGTTACGTATTTATAAATGTCAGCATTATTCAAAAGTAATCATGATGCACTTTTTTATCATTATGCAGTGTATAATAATTCCTCAAAGAGAGTCTTGAACTATACGCCTTGTTACGGATTGACTCTGTGATTGGATGTTAATTTCAATGGCGACGTATCTTTATAATCCGCAAATTCGAGCTCATGCACTGTCCAATAGGGGGCTTGGTGTAGGGGGATCACGTTCGCTTTGCATTGTTTCGAATGCTTGCGAAAGGTCGGGGGTTCAAATCCCTCAGCCTCCATTTTTGCAGTTATTAAGAGTTGCAATTGTAAACATAAAGCATATGCAGTCACACTGTCTTTGTCTGTCTTATTAATAATACTCGAGGTTTAATAACTATAATGCCATATTGTTCATTGGCGATGTTTTTGTTTTTTATAAATACAAGTATGTATTACTTATTCTAATATAATTTATTCGGACGCTTGAAGATAGTTAGTTGACTACCAGCGGTCTTGCCGTCTCTGGTCTGTCGAGTCTGGCTACCTTAATAAAGACATTTCTTTCCGCGCAGTATGGAATTAATTCCGCTAGGGTATACTGTAAATATCATTCAGAACTCAATAAGGCGTTTTCTAGACAAGCCCTATTATCCTTTAAATATTTACTTGTTTATTAATCATTTTGAAAGCATTGTATTAAACATACCCTAAATCTAAAGTCGGAATATTATTTCCGGCAAAAATCAACATGAAAACTGCAAGCTCCCGGATAGGGCTCCAGTAGCGTCAGCATCGTATTGTGACCTATAACAGCAGCGCATCATTGTTTATTGAATTCTACCCATACCATGCGGAGCATTCCTTCAAAACGATAAACTGTGTATCTGGGTTTGAAGCCACACAGCATCGCCTCTTTATATATCCGTAGAACCTATGCAAAAAGAATAGTCTGATCACGCTGGGGATCGAACCCAGAATCTTCTGATTCGTAGTCAGACGCCTTGCCATTGGGCCACGCGACCGTGTTGTTTTGATGAGTGAACCGATGGCAAGCTGGGCTCCATGATTCCCAGTGTTGCTGAGAAGACAGCTAACAGGCAGGTCGCCATTGAATATCAAATCGATTTATTTGAAGAGAATACCTTATGATGCACGTCACTTGCCCATCCACCATACGTGAAGGGATGAGCCATCATCAGAGTCTAGATTGTCGCGGTATGTCCCGGGTCGTTTGGCTGGCAGCCACTTTATAAGCCATCCCCTTCCCTAGAGACTACTAACCTCGGCCCGCGAAGTGCTCGGGTCTTCAACTGGACTATTCCAAATGTCCTCGACTAACAGTTTGGTGAATGATGTTGCAGTTCTCGTCTGTGTTTTTCGGTGCTGGATCATGGTCGAGGATCGTCGGGGGCTTTATCCGATAAACTTTGGTAGTCATGTCTAGTTAGTATCAGCAGGGAACGTTTCCAGGGAGGGAGAGACATATTTGAGGGATCACAGCAGGCTTATAGCCACCGGCTCCCTCACCACGCGCGGAACGTTGAGTTCAGGTACGTTAACCCCTGCGTCCGGTGAGAGCAACCATTGACTGTTCGCTTTTGGCTACACGTGAGGTGCACGGGCCTTCTGTGACATTGTCACGATAACCTCCTGTCAGATCTCACAATATTTGTCATTGCATGGTTAGTGCTAGTTCAAGCCATTTCTAATATTGTTGCCCTATGGAGTCAAAGTTGACGAAAGGCGTCGACGGTCGCTCCAATGATGAGTCGAGATCTTGTTAACCGAGCAGCTAGGCTAGCGCAGGTGTTTCTCACCCGCGATGAACCTTTGACAAATTGCAGATCGGTGAGCGACAGGTGACGGGGCTACGGGATTCAGACTGACACTATGGCAATCGCCATAAGCAGCCAGACCAAGCCATACCAACCTTGTATGGCCTGATGTAGGATATTTTCAAACGTGGCTCTTTGTAACTGTGCGGGTTCGACGGTTGAGGCCTTTGGCTTCTGCCAATGCTTGGTGTAAACTCGACGTTCCTACCACGATGCCTCTGGGCTCGGGTAGCGACATTATTACTGTAGTAAACGCACCATATCAGGGCAATAATGTAGATCTTTGCCCAGATGTTCCAAGATCCATGATGCGGAGAGATACGCCAGGAGAAATACTTCATACGGTATGGTTGCCGTGGGGTATCTCTTTAAGCGGCACAAGGCATCAAAGCGGTCAATACAGGGGTGTTAGACCAATTAGAGGATCAAATTATTTATATACCCAGTTGCTTTATATTCTTTCTATTGGAGAAGAAGTAGACTAGTTACAGAGGGATACAGCCCTCTTGGAGATAGCTTCACCTATGCCTCTGTAACCTTCTTGTACGTGGGGTTAAGTGGGGCGAGTGACCTGTTGATGCCTTGTGCCGCTCAAAGAGATATGCGTGCGGGTGCTGTATTCCCGTTCCGCGGTTCATCCCAAAGTCAAAGTGAAAGGGGGTCCAGAACTCTAATATCGAGCGGTACATCGCTTCAAAGTCTGGGCTCGGAGCTGTTATACCGGTAGGGAACATGTCGAATCGACCGCCTACTGGTGGGCCGTGATAGACACTTACTGGACGCATTTGATCAGAAATCAGTCTTGGCCTACTCCACCTGATCGAGACCTGAAGAACAGCTCGGGAACGTAAATTCTAACCAGCGGCAACCTACGGAAACGGGAGCCACCAGTCGATCTGGCGTGACGAGGCCAAGGCCCTATGTCTCAACCCGGTATTTAGCGCACGCCATGTATCAGCCACCTATTCTGATAACATGAGGATGCGTTCCTAACGATGCAATAAGAATCGATGCGAGCCATGAGTGCTCCTCGTGCCTTGCCTACGCTAAGTTTGCTTTTTCATTTGATCCCGATGTTGCTGTATCGAAAGAAAAACAACATCGGGAAACTTCGAAACGCACCATGTTGACATGTGGACTGTCATGGAAACTCGCACTATGTGTGCTATCCACGATACCTCTTGTTCTAGCAGATTCGTTCAGCTTTACTGACGAACCCATCACGGGCGCATCGGATTGTGCTGTGAGTGCTCCGCCCGCGCATCCGACAACGACACTCTGACAATTATAGTACGAATGTTTCGATAAAACGACGAACAATCCGATAGAGATTCAAAGAAACCAATCCGAGATATGTCACGACCAAAAGCTCTATCAGCGGGTGTATACATGCGTGCAAATCGACTGTACTGTTTTCGAGAGGCTGGGTACGGCAGAAGCACCAAACCTGTGAAGATAGGACATATCTCTGATGAGCTACACAGACTTCCTGAACAGCACTCACATAAAATGTGACATGCCCGTCACAGACAACCGGCAAGAAATCCAGATTACGACTTATGTCCTCACGGCCCTCGCCAGTGTATCTCTCATCATGAGAGTTATCTCCAAGATTATTGGGTACATACCATGGGGACATGACGATACCTTCATCATGGTATCATTCGTATGCGCCCCTTGGAACCCTATATTTCGATGACTGACCTTCTGTAGCCGTTTGTCGTGACGTGTAGTGTCTTTTCCCATATACGTACGTTTAACATTGAAGAAATTATGACCTTGCAACGCTGATGTGATCCTTCTTTGCAGTTGCTCATAAAGGCATGGGAATCGATATCTGGTTCGTCGATTATGATGATATCACGCAATTCCATCTAGTGAGAAGCTCCCTTCCTCGCTTTCCTTTCACCTCTAACCTGCCTAGTTTATTTTCTTATTCGAATTTTGTTATGCTCTGGCGATCGCCCTGATCAAGCTGTCGATTCTATTCTTCTTTCTTCGAATATTCCCTGATCGCAAATTCCGCACCTTGGTACAGTGGACCATAGGTCTGGTCGTGTTCATGGGTCTCGGCTCCTTTATCATTGCCTTCACACAACGGTTGCCTCTAAAACTCATCTGGATCGGATGGAAAGAGAAGAAGACCCGCGGGTTTGCCATGCCAATAAGAGTCCTCGCACTATCCCATGGGTCGCTTAATCTTGCTCTAGACATCTGGATGATATACCTTCCCATGACCCAATTGTACAAGATTGGGATCAAGTTGAAAAGGAAGATCGGAGTGATGGCCATGTTCTGCGTGGGTATCATGTAAGCCTTGGTGAATATTCCTCATGCCAAACACATTCTTACCATATCTATAGCCTCACTGTTGTCACCACCATCCGCATCCCAAATGTCATGACATTTTCGACATCCTTAAATGCAACCTGTATGAGACCCTCTTCTCCCGAAATTCGCATGACTTATTTCTAATACTATGTAGCGGACTCTACCAAACCTATCCTGTGGTCAATCATCGAAATTTGCGTGGGCGTCATGGTTGCATGTATGCCAGGCACACGCCAGTTTGTCCGAGATATCAAGGGTCGAATTAAACGAGGCCGAATATCCGATAACTCCAGCGAAGACAATATCTTTATCGATCGATCATTAGCGACAATCCAGCAAACGAGACTGACCGACGAGGAAACAGCCGTGGACTCTGTTATGAGACCAGGGGATGTCTTTTTTGTCAAATGACAACGAATCCTGGTCTTCTTCCACCATGAAAAACAAAACAGTACTCACTTATAGACCAAACTCTAGATTTAACTCATAATTAGAACTTATATCCCAATGCCAGTGTAATTTAGGCATATTTTTATATCCTTGGAAATGAAAATGACTTTATGTAAATTCAAGGATCTGGAATTTGGAGCCGAGAATCATCTGCTAACAGGTCGGGCAGCAATTGTCAAATTTGCTAACGTGGCTGTGCCTCAGGGTAAGAGGGCTTTAATATAATTAATGACCTGTCTCTAACTGCTAGACTATCTGGCTCTGGTAGGGCTTGCTGTATGTTGTTCTTATTCCACAGCTTCTGGCAAGCTGAGGAGAAGAAAGAAATTCGGGATGAATACAGATAGGCCTCGCGCATAGACTCTAGATACTTCATGGGTGTTCGTGTATCTCCAGACCTTTGAATTCTGACAAGCCGAAACGAAAGAATCCGAGGAAGATGCACTCAACTCATCCCGTTTCACGGCGTGCGGTCCTGAAAATCCTAATGTACTTCTCTGGAAATATTTAATATTCGATACACGGTGCCTCTACAAAGAGAACGACTTGTACTTGAGTCGATATTTTGTGCGGGATGACCCCCCTTGATATGGCTGAGAAACATAGCTACAAGAAGAATGGCCGGTTTCTGTGTTGGTAACGTAACCTTGGTCTTCAATATCTAGAGCCGCGCATATTCTTGACTAGCAACTGGTAGCAAGTAGGGGAACCCTCGTCACAAATATTGGGTGGCATGGTACTGTAGATAATGCCTGAGTATGACCGTGTGTTTTCCATAATACTGCGTATGATATTCGATTTGCTATTTCAGGAACAGTGTAGGGTCAGGGCCTCATGGAAGAGATATTCAGAAAGGGCGGTGGGCATATTGAATAGTTAGCAAGGCAAGTCTGGTGTTGATAAGGTTGATAGGACAGGTCGAGAACATGCAATATGGTTCTGCCGGGGTAGATCGCGACTGAACACGTCGGCTGGGCTCCTAGCCCAAGACCACTTGGTGTCAGACAGCTGAACTTTGATTGAATAGACCTCGGAGTCTATTTGATGGTCCCACGGTATTGAATGGTAACGAAAGGCTGCCCAGTCTCGGGCCCTCGGCACAGGTGACAGCAGCCAAGTTGGAGTGCTCGTAATCGGGACCGGTAGATATAATAAACTCATCTTCCAGAAGCAACGTAGAAGGCGCACCATTGGTTTTAATACGAACCGGGCGAGTTCAATAGCGAGTCTAAGCCTTACTGCCGATTCTTGCCCGATCTATCCGTATCTATTAGATGAATCGGCTAGGTCCTGAACCCAGTTCCCTGTTGTAGTACGCGTTGTATATGGATGTAGGTAAGCCGGCCTATGACCCCTGACCTGACCCGGCATATATCCCTATAGCTGAGTTTTCTATAGGTCTAGAAAAACTTAACTTAGTATATATAAAAAGGGTTTTAATTAGCTAGAAATTACTAAAAAAGTAAGATATAAAGATATATATTAAGTTTATATTATAT
>JABFFJ010000173.1:0-80988 GCA_013623715.1 Fusarium verrucosum
GGCGCTATAGTGGTTATCTTATAGCGGTTAATCGGGCGCTATAGTGGTCATCTTACAGGCGCTATAGTGGTTAATTTATAGCGGTTAATTAGTTAATCGGTTAATCGGTTAATCGGTTAATCGGTTAATCGGTTAATCAGTTAATTGGGCGGCAGCTGGTCTCTATAGTTGTCGGCGGCTGCTTTTGGCAATCTATAGCCTTGCCTTTTTCTTGTTCCCTTTTCTATTGTATTTATATATATATTTGAACTTTGTGTAGGCGGCCGGGCAGATTGAAAGGAGCTTTATTAAGGTAATTAAGACTGTTGAAAAGTGAAGGAAAATTGAGACTGTTGAAATATGAAGACTTGTTGAAAATTGAAGGTTGTACGGAGTAGGTAATTGATAGTTGCCTATTTGGGAAGGCGGTGAGCTGATACTGTTACGTGAGGTCTCCACCCAGTGGCATGAAGAAACAGCCCTGTGTCTTGATGGGTACCCTATTTAAGCGAGAATAAGGCGAATAATTGCTTGATTGGTTAGAGGGGACAACGTTTTCCCACTCCGCTAGCCCCACATCCCAAGTGTCAAAATACAATCATGTCAGTTTGTCTTTATTTTTCTTCAACCAACATAACAGCAACATGTTTCGTTTCCTAAGGTCATTCCCCATAAGGGGATTTATCGTCCCCTATGCGCGACAGTCTCGCATACAAGTTGAAAACTACGCCCCAAGGTTCCAGCATGCCACAACTTTCTCTCGATACATATCGACCGACAGGCCTCAACCAAAGACGCCCATTTACGACGAATCTGGTGAACTGTTGCAGGCTAATTACGACGAATATGGCGACAGGGTAGAGATTATATTGTAGTTTTCTCAACCACTGCTAACTACTCTGCAGGTCATGACTGTACCCAGCCCAAAGCCCAAAGGATATGAATTTATGGCCGCTCAGTCCCTCTACCTGATCAATATTACTCGAGACCTGGCTAGAGAGAGAGGCCAAGAGATCATTAAACTAGTATGTATTAATCACCAAGATAACTAGCTTTTGCCATAGGCTGACCATGATAGATCAAACCACGAAAAGAGGGGGCTGAGGACTCAAAGAAACGTCCAAGGACATGTGGTCACTATATTCCAACGGGCATCTTGCGGTCTCGACTGAGCAGGATGCAAAATTGGGAGATATATATTGCCGTAAAAGTCCTTAAACAGCAACATCCCGATATGTCACCAAAGGATAAGAAGGAGATCATCCTTGCTCTTACCCAACCTGGTGTCCTGAAAAACGTGGGAGACGGAAAGAAATGCCTCGAGAAAATACTTAGTGAGCGCGAGGAAAAACAGAATATGTAACTCTAGGCCTGGCTTAGGAATGCCTCTTCAATTGGATGCATACCGCTAGTTTCATGCTGAAGTGTAGTTTCATTTTTAAACTTGTGAATACAATCGGCAAAACAAGATCGTTTGTGATCATTAAGCGTGACGTTATATAGAACATTACAACTCGGTTCCATTACAAACACCTCTACCCACCTCGATTATCATATCCCAAATTATCTATATACTACATTTACAGGGCCTCGACATGCTTCTCGCCTTGCTTATCAAAGGAAACCTTTCGTTCAACAGCAGAACCATGGAGTCCAACCTCAGCCTGCGCCTCCCGGAATAGCTCAGCATCCTGCGCTCCAGCACGGCTCTTGAAAACGCGGTCCATCTCTTCAAGCGAAGCATTCTTGGTCTCTGGCAGGTAGAACCAGACCCAGAGAATACCGACGAAGAGGAAAACGGCGAAGAAGATGTAGGTTCCCCACTCCCAAGACTCGAGCATGGGGGGGACGAAGAAGGCGATGGCGAAGTTGTTGACCCAGTTGCTTGATGCGCCGATGGAGGCTCCCTTGGCTCGGATCGAGAGGGGGAAGATCTCGGAGACGAGAGTCCAGGAGACGGGACCCCATGTGGCGCCGAAGCCGGCGATGTATACCCAAATGAGAGCTAAAACGTCTGTTAGTAGCGATCTTGATGTAGAGAGAGTTTGACTTACCGACTGCAGACCAACCGGCAGCGACGTGAGATGGCCAATCATGGCGGAACTTGGCGACGATGATTCCGACTGTAATCATACTGGCACCCATGACAACGGAGCCGACCAGCAAGAGAGGCTTACGGCCAACGCGGTCAATGATCAACTGGGAAACGCGGTGTTAGCTTATACTCCGCCCATATCGTGACTGAGAAACTTACCATGGCAGGAATTGTGCTGATGAGGAAAACAACACCCGTGACACCGGTTGCAAGCAGAGCAATAGTTCCACCAGTGAGACCCAGGCTAATAAAAACATTCGACGCATAGTAGATGATAGCATCAATACCCGACCACTGCTGAAAGAACATGATGAGCCAAGCAGTGCACACACGCTTAAGGTTATCCATCGATCTGAAGCAAGTAACATATTGCGCAATCTGCTGCATGAACCGGTTGTTGTTCTTCTCAGCGAGGTGAGGAAAGTCGCGGGCGAAAACCTTTTGCTCAAAGACTGCCTCTGCCTTGATCTCGAGGTACTCGACCTGGACGAGGTCGTGCTCGATGGGGAGCTTTCGCATCCAGGCCAATGTGGACTTGGCTTCCTCGTCGCGGCCGACCTTGACGAGCCAGCGGGGTGAGAAGGGCATGAACCAGATTCCAACGGCTAGCATGGCGGCGGGAATGCCCTGGATGATGGATGGGAGTCGCCAGGCCATGTCGGATTGTGAGTCGCCGGTTCCGCCGATGTAGTTGCTTCCATAACCGCACCAGAATGAAAGCATGATACCGAGGATAGTAGCGAGTTGATAGAATGAGACAAGCAGACCTCGCATCTCGGGCAATGAAAGCTCAGCGTTGTACAGGGGTCCAACACCACTGAACAGACCAACACCAACACCAGTCAGGAAACGACCGGCGTAAAGAAGAGATGGATTTCCCGCAGTAGCGCCGACGTAGAGGTAACTGCCGAGGACAACCCAGCAGCAGGCGATAAACATGGTGTACTTTCGCGAGATGATTTCGCTAGACACACCAGCCGACAAAGATCCGAGAATACCTCCTAGTTGGAGAATAGATGTAAGCCATCCTGTCGCCGAGGAGGACTGAACAACAGAAGGGAAATTCTGTGTGAATCGGGTCATGACGAGGGATTGACCCAAAACACCCTGTTGGTACCCATACTCAAAACCACCTAGTCTATCTGCCGGTTAACTGGAGCTATTCCATACACATAATACGAGGCGGTACCTACGAAGCAAAAAAAGCAATAAAGACAACCTTTGGATTCTCCCGAATCATCTGCCAGATGGTCTTTTTGGGAGTCTGGTCCTCCACCGCGTAGGGACCGTCAGAGGTAGACATGTTTTGAAGTTTTGAGGGCTGTGGAGAGAGTGGTGGTTGAAATCTGGGGTATGGAGAAATCAGAGTCTTTTAAACTTTTTTTTCCCGGTTTTTTAACCCGAGGCAAAGGACTGGGGATGTTTTTTGTCTGGAGTTGATACGGGGGCATGGGTGAGAAAGCGTAGGCTAAGACCCCTTGTTTGGGGTTAGTCTGTGTTTTTGGTCTGACCACCATTATTAGGGAGACATGTTGAGCCTCATTATGTAATGTTTTAGAATATGATACGGTATTGGTTGATTTGATTTAATTTGGTTACGATGCAACATGCCATGGCACGGACATGTTCCCATTGCTTGGTCAATTAATATGGACATTTTAATCAGCAGATTTAGCACGAGAGAGTTACTTGATCAAAACACGAGACATGAAGTGGGCTCTTGTTGTTTGTGTTGGTCATGTATTTACCCAAAAGGGGGGTCTTTTGCGCCGTGACCGAGTTAATGGTTCGTGCCTGTTTAACCCGGGGCCCCGCGTAAAATTCAGGTTATCGCGTGTTCCCACCTTCTAGTGGGTCACGGAAATTTGAACCGAATAAGTATGGGTACGCTATTGATGCAGCTAACCTAGCCACATTTTAGGTACATGTACATGCATGCACAAGAAGAAGCTTACCCTACGCCAGCATGAATTTCTTATTGTTTGGCTTGGAATAAGATTATACAACATCATCTTGCCTTTGGCTTTGCTTATAGACAAGACGGAGAAATTTATAGCGAATCATGATTATGTCGTATAGGTTGTGTCTACTCAATGGTGCGCTGGGATGGATCAAGATTTTATGACCTGCTCTAATCATTAGAGGTTCAAATGCAAGACCGTGCCATCTGTGTTCAGCCCCCAATGAAGAGATAGGCCAGCTTTATTCATTCAAACCTTGAGTAAGTCCCAGTAGATATAACATATATCTGGCAATATTGAAGATGTTAAATTGATTGCCTCTCCATACCGTCGGGAATTGCGGGTTTATCTGTCTGGGCCTGACAGTCTGGAACGTGCATATTAACAACCCAAAGGCATAAGGCTCGAGATGCCATGAGTAAACCATGTGGATGTGCTAGATATAGATCATAACCTTAATGCAATTCTATCGACAGCCGACTATCCGGACCTATTTTATTGCATCCTGACAGAAGGGATCATCCCATATCCGCCACCGGGTTTCCCCCAGCGGCCCTCCCCCAGATTTTGCTTTCCCCAGATAAGCTTAATTATCTTCCGCTGTCACACCCCATCACCATTATAACACTTCTTACTGGACAGATTACAATATCACTGCTTCACACTACCTAGTTTGTCAAGAATGCATCGCTAAACCCGGTATCCGATGCTCCTTCAACCCGTTATCCGACACACCATCGACCCCCTCACTCTTGGCAATCCGGGGATAATTATGATTGGATATGATCAATATCAGGATCTCAGTATTTAAGAGAACTATCTTTCTTGGGCTTTGGGCGATCTTGTCAATATCGCCATCAAGAATACCGACTTTTCATCATGTCTGCCAAACATTCCGATATGGAGAAAGGGCATGCCGACTGGGCCAAAGGAGAGCAGATCGAGCATGCGGATGCTCATGATGCTGCTGCGAGAGGACATGTAGCAACAGACGAGTAAGTTACCGATTTGTTTCTGGCTGTATGCTCCTGTTGACCGTTTCCCAGACATGGCAATCCAATTACCACCTTTGATGAAGAAGCTGAAAAACGGTTACGTCGCAAGCTCGATTGGTATATTATGCCATCAGTCACAATCCTATACTTAATGTGCTTCGTCGACCGTGCCAACATTGGAAACGCTCGATTGGCCGGCCTTGAGAAGGACCTTGGTCTTTCTGGCTATGATTTCAATCTGTTACTCACTGTCTTTTACATTGTAAGAGCCAAACTGTCCCTCGCTTCTACTTTTGTTACCAATGCTGACATGACCACCTGGATAACAGTCTTATATCGTTTTCGAACTTCCCCTGAACATGGTCTGCAAATGGATTGGACCCGGCTGGTTCATCCCCGCTACAACCGTCGCCTTCGGTATCGCTTCCCTTGGGACCGCCTTCGTCAACACAATGGGCGAAGCGTGTGCTGTCCGGTTTATCCTCGGTATCTTTGAAGCTGGTATGCTGCCTGGTATCGCCTACTACCTAAGCCGCTGGTATCGACGCAGTGAACTCGCCTTTCGACTTGCCATATATGTTGCCATGGGTTCTTTCGGTGGAGGTTTCGGCGGCCTTTTAGCTTCTGCGATTCTCAGTCTCGACAGTTTCGGTTCACTTACCAGGTGGCGAATGATATTCGCGATCGAGGGTATTGCGACTACTGTCCTGGGACTTGTCGCCTTCATCACCATGACTGACCGACCAAGCACTGCTCGGTGGCTAAGTCAGGAAGAAAAGGACCTGGCTATTGCACGTATCAAGTCCGAACGAGTTGGCACCACCGAAGTCCTGGAGAAGTTCTCTTGGAAGTTGGCTCGTCGAGGCATCAGCTCACCCGTAACAATCGGAACATCGGTTATCTTTTTCTTCACCAATGTCACAGTTCAGGGATTGGCATTCTTTGCACCTACGATTGTCAAGACTATCTACCCTGACGCATCGGTTGTTCAACAGCAGCTGCGCACTGTACCGCCTTATATGGTTGGTACTTTCTGCGTTGTCTTTGTCAGTTGGTTATCGACTTGGCTCGATCGACGAAACATCTTTATCAACTTGACACAACTTCCTGTTATTTCAGGCTACATCATGTTTCTCAGCACCACAAACCGTCAGCACTCCCACCCAGGTGAATTCTTTATACACGTTTGCTAACTCGGTCCAGCATATGTGCGATACGCTGGAACATTCCTCATCTGTGCAGGCGCATTCGTCAACGGCTCTTTATCGAATGCACAGGTTTCCGCAAACTTGGTCACCGATACAGCCCGTGCTTCTGGAATCGGATTGAACGTCATGCTGGGCAATCTCGGAGGGTTGCTCTCGACATGGTGCTTTTTGCCCTTTGATGGACCAAACTACCCCATCGGAAACGGCCTCAATCTTGGATCGTGCTCTACTATCTTTATGCTCACTATTATTTTGCACGCATTCATGAAATGGGATAACAGAAGAAGAGCCTCGATCGAGGTTACCGAGGGTCTGGCTGGGAAGACTGATGCAGAGGTCCGTGATTTGGATTGGAAGCATCCTGGCTTCATGTGGAGGCCATAGTTTAATTTGGTCACTGAGCATAGCGGCCCTGGTGATAATACTTCTTATTCTTGATTGCTAGAAAGTAGAGTCCATGTTTCTCTTCAACATGGGATATATCTGTGAATTGTTACAGCTGAAACGGTGAAGTCCGTCATGACCCCGCATCTCCCAGCTACAAGAAGGCCCGATGTTGTAGCAATGTTTTGTTTGAGGGTTGAAGCGAGGGGCGGTGAGCTCCATTCACCACCAATTGGACGGTGGAGAAGTTCATCTTTGAATGCCTGGGCAACCCATATAATTGGACAGCGGGTAAGGTCTGCAGTAGATATTGCTGGTAGCTCGAAGCTATCATCAACAGAGTTCAAAGCTTGTTGATGGTAAAGAGCTTGTTTCTGCGATCTTTGAGCCAAAGATTTTACGGTAATGTCTAAAGCGTGAATTCGAATTGTTATTCGTAGCCGTTGATAGTAAAAAGTTTAGTATCGCACATCAACTTAGTGCTAACGGTGTTTCCCGCTTGATTAACTCTGGCCAATTCCATGGATCACGTTCGAGACTGACAATGCTGGCCACTCAGCTCAATTAATAAACCAATAAGCAAGCAGTTCTGAGTTTGAAATGGGCAGCTGTTATAACCTTCCGATCTCCTCATAATGGCAAATGTTGACAGGCGTTACCTTCAACGCGTTCTCATTAAACGGCGCCGTTTAGGACATGAATGGTAAGTTCCGTACCTATCAAGTGTGGTGCAATATGTCACCAACGGCCCAAGACTGGGAATCTCTTAGCGATGAGGCTTGCGCACGGATACGAGCTGAACCTGAGCCTCAACTGCGTCAACCGATAGACAGTTTGGGGTCAGAAAGAGGCTGACATTTCACGGCATTTCGGCTCCCTGAAGCTCTGAAATGAGAACATAAGCGAAGTTATAACGCTTTTGATTGGAGGGAGGGGAGAGCTCCGAAGCCTTGGATCGCGACTAATTCTATGGTGGCTTTTGATGCTTACGGGCTGAGGTGAGGTGGCTTGGGACTTTGGCAATTTAGTGGCTTCTGGCTTTCGAGATAACATAAGAAGACGTTGAATCCAGGTGAACGCCGTGGTGGCTAGTCGACTGTCTCCTCATTCATTGAATGTGGCCACCTTGAGAGTCATTTTGGTTGGTTATTGTTGCTATCGTTATGCAAGAATCTCCCCAGCAGTTCTTCAACATGAAGGCTTTCACGAGCACAACCATCGCAGCGGCTCTGGCACTCTGTAAGTCTGCAAAGAGACCCGACGTCAAGCAGAATCTAATGGTCTCTTTCTAGTTGCTGGTCAGGCATCATCATCTCCCACGTCCTACTGTAATGGAAAATCCAACAAGATCTGCTACACCTGGGCCGTCCCCTCCACAACAGCCTCGTCAAACTCGGGAAACATATTCATTCGTCTCCAAGCCCCCGTCGAATACCAATGGATTGGCCTCGGAACCGGTGACCATATGAGTGGCTCAACCATGTTCGTCATTTATCAAGACGGCCATGGACATATCAGCTTGAGCACTAGATTAGGACACGGCCATCACATGCCCATGCACAACCGCATGCGTTCTGTCAAGCTTCTCGAGGGCAGTGGCGTATACAACAAGACGATGGTGGCGAATATCGAATGTGGTGATTTGGGTAATATGCACTTTAGACAGTCGAATCACTGGATCAGTGCGTGGAAGGCTGGAAAGCCCTTGGACACGACTGATATCGATGCTGATATTGAGGAGCATGATGAGCACAACAGCTTTACAATCGACTTTTCCGAGGCCACTGTTAGCAGTAACAGCAACCCTTTTACTCACATGACGACTGACCAGCCAAGCGGTGCAGCGTCGGGTGGTGGTGGCGGCGAAGACCATACTGGCATAATCCATGGTATCATCATGTCGGTTGTTTTCCTTCTGGGATATCCCCTTGGGTCGCTCTTTATGGCCATTTTTGGGAGGTGGTTCATCCACGCTTCGTGGCAGATGCTCGTTTTTCTCGGCATGTGGGCTGGCTTTGCTCTCGGCAAGTTAGCCGCCGACCACGGTCATTACGTGAGTAGTCAACTAGTTCCCATTCAGGTGGCCTTTGCTAACTCTTGTTTAGTGGTTTAGCCAGCCTCATGTTCTAATTGGCACCATTGTTTGCGGTCTGATGATCCTGCAGCCTGTCTTGGGATGGCTGCATCACAGGAGTTATCTCAAATATCAACGAAGAACGGCTATCAGCTACAGTCATATCTGGTATGGCCGGATTCTCATGGTATTGGGAATTGCCAATGGAGGTCTTGGCCTGAGGTTGGCTGGTGCGCCTCTGGGTCTGATCATTGGATATTCTGTGGTTGGGTTGGTTACATCTTTGATGTACACTGCGGGTGCTATTCGCAAGACGTACAAAGTGAAACGAAAGCAGGATCCTCTTATGTATAATTCGTCTTATAGCGCGGTAGCATTGATTCGTGAATGAGATTCCACGTTGTTGGTTTGTATCCAAGATTAGGACTCTTGTTGTTCAGTCTCGTCACCTTTGCGCCCTGTGAGTTCTTCATAATTTTAGCTGGTCGTGTAAATTTGTTTGCGGTGAAGATCATGATGATTCCTATCCGATAAGACAACGCTCATCATATGAGTGGCGCAAAGAAGCCTTCTCCAATTTCTATCAATTTGGTGCACTAAACGCGGCCTCAATCGCCGAGAGCCGTCGGTAACAACCTCCGTGACTCCGGACATCATGAAATTTCTCCGCATTTGGAATTACAGAGTTTCACTGCGGACTCTGTGTGACGAATTTTGATGATACTTCCGAGAAAAAAGGTGCGCCCTGGCTATTTATCATCATCTCTCTATTGTGTGTGCGGGGAAAAGCAGATAGATTCACCATCGAACTGACATCAACCGACAAGGGCTGACTGACGAGTTGCGTGATACTCAACGAGACCTGCTATTTGACGTTCATATCCTTCGGTCGGTTTGGTACCGTCCAGGTCACCGTCGCTGTCACGGATCCATATCGTGGTCAACATGTCAATCCTCCCAATCGCCACAGCCATTGTTGCTGCTGTGCTTATCATCAAGCATCTGCTTCTAGACCCCCTCATCTTCAGTCCGCTCCGGCATGTCCCAGGACCCAAATCCTTCGCCGTCACCAAATGGAGACTAGCTTATGAAGACTGGAAAGGCACGCGTACTCGCGCCATCTTCAACCTACACCGGCAGTACGGCCCAGTGGTGCGCATCGGCCCAAATGAAGTCTCTTTCAACAGTCTGTCAGCGCTGCGAACAATCTATGGACCTGGAAGCCGATATGGCCGAACCTCTTTCTACCGCATGTTCGATGTCTATGGCGAGCAGAACTTGTTCACACTCCACTCGCCCAAGGAGCACGGCGAGAGGAAAAAGCTTTTGTCACATGCTTATTCCAAGTCTTCCGTTCTTAAGCAACCTGCCGCAAAGATGATCGAGAGGAGGGCTCGTCAGTACCTGGACCTGATTGAGGCCCAACCCGAGCTTATTAGCGAGATCTTTACCACTTTGCACTACTACTCACTCGACAATATTACCGCATTTGTCTATGGAGAGTATGGACAAACGGCAGCTATCCGAGGTTCCAGATTTCACCGAGAGCTCATTTCAGACATCTTGCACCCATCCCGACGAAGGCTTTCTTGGTGTATCGTGCATTTGAAACCATTGACACAATGGCTGTACCGTCAGTCTGGCTTGATGGGGCAGGTTGTAAGGCCGTTTCTTCCAATGCAGAAACCTACCACATACACTGGTATTCGAGGTCATGCCTTTAGAGCATTTCAGGCTTTTCGGGCAGATGTAGAGGTGGAAAAACCAACCGAATCAAATGGTATGCCCGAGTCCAATTTCTTTATTTCGATTCATTAGTCACTGACAGCTGATACAGGTGAACATTTTTCGATTATTCAAAGTCTCTGGCAATACCATGAGACTCAAATACCTGGTGGAATGCGCGATATGCAGATGGCATCAGAGTGTGCGGACCACTTTCTAGCCGGTATTGACACCACTAGCGACTCACTGATGTTCCTCATCTGGTCACTCTCTCTTCCAGGAAACGAAAAGTACCAGGAGAAGTTGAGAGAAGAAGTTATGGCTATCTCGGGAGATGGGCTGAACCAATGGGGTAACCCAAAAGCCGAAGCAAGCGACCGATGCACATATCTCAATGCCATCATCAAGGAAACACTAAGACTATATGCTCCGTTACCAAGCACGGAGCCTCGATCGATGGAAGACGACTCTGTAGTGGATGGATATACCATCCCTGGAAACACCGTCGTGGGAATGTCACCTTGGGTTATGCACCGCAACGCAGATGTGTTCAAGGATCCCTATGTTTTCAACCCGGATCGATGGCTGGGACCGGACGCAGCAGAGTTGAATCGATGGTTCTGGGGATTTTCAAGCGGTGGACGAATGTGTATTGGCATGCAGTAAGTGGCACTTCTCTCGTCGCCTTTTGGGATCAAAATTGTTAATATCGACCAGCTTGGCGATGGCTGAGATGACTACACTCGTAGCCACCATGTACAGGCAGTTCAGAACGACAATTGCTCCCGGGTTTGAGGATACCACCCCAGCGATCACGGCTCGGGTTGAGACTTTCTACGATGATCGGTTCCCGAAGGTGCAGGTTAGTTAATCTCCCGCTCTAGATTTGTTGGCATATAACTGACTTGTTCTAGGAGTCTACTTGTCTGATCAAGTTTACAAAACTAAAATCCTAACAGACACTGTTTTGTAATACGCTGGCGGAACATAGCCGTGGATACATAGAAATGCTGCCATTCTAAAAATAGACAGCTTACTGATTACCCCTGGCACACATCGTCGTACAACAAAAGTTTTAATCAATAAGATTACAATCCCTGAGCTTCTTGGCCGAGGTTCCAATCATTGCTCTTCATTTCCTATCATCCAGAGATGTCGAAATGCAGAGGAAGCCTTTCCTTCTGCCATAACTACACTTGAGCTCATACTGAACACTATTCTTGGCGTAGTAGGGGCCCAGACGCTCGTTACATTGTAGAGGTCAAGCCAGAGTCTTGGAAGTGGTTTCGCAAGTCTGTAGTGGTAATGGCGGCGGTCGTGGATTCCAGACTGATGGATATCACAAGCGTGGTAGTGTCAGACCCAGTAGGAATTGTAGTCAACCCAAGGGACTCGAAGTCTATCTGACTGAAGGTCTTGATGGTTCCTGTAAGCAAAGTGGTTGTGGTAGTAATTTGTTGAGCCTTACCCGACACGGTGGCAGTTCTCAATGCCGAGGGCAAGGGACAAAAGTCAGATAACGCTTGGCTGACTATTTGGTAGATTAGGTACTCTTTACTCACAGAATCTAATGGTAAGACAGAATAAGTTTCATCAAGAATGCTTCCCAGCTCTATTCCCATTGCAACTCCAGAAATCGCGTGTTTCCTAGACTTTAACCTTGTTACCCGTCAACCAGGCCCCAATGCGTTTCGTCGCGGGCGGTCCATTAAGCCACATGGCAGACAATTACCGAAGAGATCCGATCTAGATACTGCCGTGGCTTCCGTTACATTAAATCCTGTCTGCGATCAGCCAGTTCACTATCCTTATGCGGAGTAGTCACATTCCAGCCCCAAATCTGGCCTCAACCCAAAACGGGTCAGATTAGATCTTGGCATGTTGAGATTGGGAATGACGGCTCGGTTAGCTAGTTTGAACAGTAGTCAGTCATGGATATTAAATCATCTACCCCAGCTCTAGTCGTTTATTGTGACGTTATACTCACCATCCCGTCCACCACCATGAATATCACCGACGAAGAAATGGCCGCAAAGGCCAAAGAGAGCAGAGCTGGGACAGCCATTGGTGTTTGTGTCGCGTTGATGACTCTGATGACCGTGATGGTCGCGCTACGACTATGGTGCCGCCACCAAAGATCGACATTGGGGCTGGACGATGTGACTATGGTTATCGCCTTGGTACGTTGCAGTCCAGGCCACCTCCACGGAAGGTTGCTAACACGATTTTATTACAGGCCTTTTCTCTTGGATGTGGCGCATCTATAATTGCTAGTATGTTTTACAGCATATGTCCTCTTCAACCGTATCTGATCTTTGTTGATAGTGACTTATTATGGACTTGGTCGACACCAATTCACACTAGAATTTGAGCAAATGGTCCTCTATTTACGAGTATAAACCCTCTCACTACACTCATCATACCGCATTCTAACCATATCTCCTTTAGTGTTTCTGGATCTCCATCATGTTCTACACCTTCTGCCTTACCGCCATAAAGCTGACCTTTCTGATCCATTTCTACCGAATCATGTCTGTATCCAATCTGAGATGGGTTTACATCGGCGCTTTGACTATTGTGGCACTTTGGGGTACTTTCCAGTGTATCATGTCATTTTTGTTCTGTATTCCAATACAGGCCTTCTGGGATCCTCGAACCGAGGGACGGTGTTTCTTTTCCCAACCGACCTTGTGGTTCATAAGCGGAGTCTCACACATCATCACCGACTTTGCCATAATCATCATCCCTCTCCCAATTGTATGGAAACTCAATCTTCCACTAGCACAAAAGATCTATCTCTCGGGTATTTTCGGTCTGGGTATACTGTAAGTTGTGAACTCAAGATCAAGTTTGCAGCGAACTAATACATGTTTAGTACTATTGCTATTGCTATTTTGCGACTGCAGTGGTTACAGCCTGACCCAGATGTAACGTGGTGGAACGTAACCGCAGCTTCGTGGTCAATGGCAGAACTCGCCTCTGGAATAACCTGCGCTTGTCTTCCTACTTTCAAACCGCTCCTTGTCAAGATGAAGACTTGGTTCCCTAGTTCTCATAGCGGCGACAGCACTATTGCCCTACAGGAGCAGAGTAGCGAGGAATACCCAATGCCAAGTAAGCCGGCCGTCTCAGATCATGAATGGTTTGGCAGTGGACCTACAATACCTACCAGCCTCCATATGTATGGCACTCAAACCAACATAACATCGATTCCGAGCGGAAAGAAGTAGAAGGGGAGGTCAAAACAGGAAGTATAAACCTTTTGGAAGTTAAAGATTCATATATACCTAGATTTAGAGTCAAGAGTTGGTCATAACCAACTACATATATATATATACTGTATGACTTTCTCGCCGGTGGCCCAAGGGGAAGATATTATGGGGCGGTCTCTTTGCTCCAACCAACAGAATCATTAATGAATAACTTCTGCGACGCACTCTGTACAACCTTGCAAACGACTGCAGCGCACGCCCTTCGAACAAGGATGTGTTAATTTGAAACGTCACGTAATTGACCAACAAAACAATCATCACAAGCGGGGCCCATGTAAACCATGGCTTTCTCGGCGTTTAGGCTATACCAGCATTCATGAACTCTCAATGACATTCTTTATTTCAATACTTTTCCAAAGGAGCACTACTATATCCTCCACGTAACGCCACGCTTAATAAAGCCGATCTCCCAAACATTACAACTTCAACCAGCAGCACTCACAGTTGAAATTCAAATCAAGACACAGACCGCCCTACTTCTTCCACCGCTTCTTCGACCATGGCGACCCTATCTTGCCATCCAGTCTCCATGAAACGGGTCATAAAGTTTAGTCGTCTCGCCGCTGCATCGATTGCCACCTTCTCCTTCAGAACCTCAACCAACTCAGCATCAAGCTGCACAAGCCTCTTCGCATTCAGCTCTATCTTGCTTTCGTTGTTGGCAAGTGCAGCCGTGGCGTTGTCATGTTGGCCTTTGACTACGCTGTACACCTCTTGGTTTTCGAGTTTGGTTTTCTTGCGTTTCTCCACAAATGTGCGAAGCTCGTTGTCCCCAGGATGTTTGTCGTAGAGATTTTGCAGGTCCTTGAGTACCTTATCATCATTGGCCGTTGTTTTTTCCACATCCTGAACCGCCTCTTGGGCTTTTCTCTCATCCTCTGCGAGCTTCTCATTTTCGACTTTAAGATTGCGTTTGCGTTCAATCAGTTGGTGTTGTTCATCTCTGATGGATGCCAAGAGTTGTTCGAATCTCGTCCTGATAGGTTCTACCCAAGCCGAAGAATCCTTCAAGCTTGTTAGGAAATCATTACCAGAGGGCTGAGGGGAAGTTAGTCTATGGTAGCCACGCGGTATGCACTTGATTTGCAAATGTTGCTTACAAGAATAGACCTCCAATCCAATGATGCAGCCATCTGAGTGCTTGGGTGTCGGGGGTTAGCAGTCTTTTGCCTTTTGGCTGGAGGGCCTGTGAGTGCTTCTGAAATTTTCGCTGCTGTCTGGTTTGCAAATGTGTTTGCCAGTGGTGACGGAGCAGGGCGCTTTTTAGTCGCAGCAGGAAGGATAGGTCGAGGTGTCGGTGTCGATGGTTGTTTGGCTTCCAGGTGGGAGTAGAGAGCTGGTTGGGAGCTGGTAGACGATGATGGTCGGTCATCCAGTTGCTGCTGAGAGGTCTGGGAGTTTAGAGAAGTAGTACTGGCTTGACGAGACAGTGCGGGCTGTGAGCCTGCTTGTGTGCGAGGAGCCGGGGAGCTTTGTCTACTCGATCGTTGATCATGCTGTCGCACGCTCTGGGGCGTGGGAAGAGATGGTGATGGTTGTGGGCGAGGTGGGGCAGAATTCTGAGCCGCGGCTGCCGGGTGTTGCGGAGGGGGGCGCATGATGCCCATTGGCGATATTACGGGAAGAGGGACGGGAGTCTGCAGATTGCCCGGAGTAGATGCCACTTTTGGTTGAATCTGCTGAACACCAGATCGTTGAGTACCCTGGGCGATCTTGGAAGCCTCTGGAGTTGTACCGGCAGAAGACGCCGAAGGTGGTTCATCTGATGTCCTTGGATGGCGAAGAGAGCTCTGGGGGGAATCATAAACCAAGCGAGATGGTAGTTGAGAATTGCGCTGAGGGCGGGCGGTTGACTCGGTTGGGCTGGAGCTTGAGATGGAAGTGATAGAAATGGCTCTGGGTCGGCCATTAGTATTGGCTGTCTCAACAGTGATATCCTTCAAAGGCTCATCATCCTGAATCTCACTGACGTCGTGACTGGCTTCATCATCAGTGTCTTCTTCAGTGTCTTCATCTTCATCTTCTTCATCACTGAGCTCCACTCGAGGACCTAAAGCGATAATCTCATCGACGGGTTCAGAGTCTTCATCGGATTCATCACTATTGGCATCCTCCTCCTCCTCCTCCTCCTCGTCATTTCGAACGCGCTTCTTCTTGGTTGGGCCTCCATTCGACCGCCGGGCTTTTGTGTCAACGCCTATTCCCCGTAACCACTTTCGGATCTTTACGATATCTGACTTGCGAAGTCGCGGACGATCTGAGTGCGAAAAAGCGTAAGCCTTCAATCGCCGGCGTATCTCTTCAAGCTGCACGTTCTCAGAAGACACAACCAGTGAGATCAAGGCGGAAAGGCCTTCTATAAGTCGAATACCCCAAGTGTCGGGTACAAAACCTTTACAGAACTCGGTTGGCCACATGCCGCATGCTTGGTATATACGCCGCGCCGCGTGTAGCGATCGCTGAGCTGGATAGTCGGAAGATGATGAAGGGTTGTTGGCCATGAGCTTTGCGCGTTTGCGCGCTGAAAGCGGCAGCTTTGGGGTCATGGCCGAATTATAACGAGTCTAAAAAATCAAAATAAGATGCGTGGGTGCTAAGGTTGGGTGAGCCGTGGTGTGGAGTGGGCAGGCTGATGGGGATGATGAATGGAATGAAAAGGGTGGTGATGTGTTTGCGACCGACCTGAAATCTATGTACGTACCCAGACACGGTCATCCACCCACATCACGTGTTTTGGCGTGGCGCTGCCTGGCTGGTCGATGGACATTCAATTGTAATAGGACGGAAAAATAAAAACCAGCTCCGTAATTCCAGTCTATTAAAAGAGACAGGACAGGCATCCATCTATGTGCAACCAGTCGGAAAACAATCAAAAAGGCATCGACATCTTGTAAGGATACTTTACTCTACTGTAGATGCATCTAGACAATTATTGATTGTCCTACACATCGGCGCGTGCTCTTCTCAGAAGGGTTTGTTTTGTGCTATAAGCACCACTGACGAAACCGCCAAGCACTAGTCTGGCCTAGATTCTATGACATGGCAAGGGCCTCGAGTACAATGTCAGAATTTTAAGAGGCCTTGGCTTAGGTAGTATTGCACTCGTCATTGTTCGCTTGCCACTTGACGAAAAACGTTTTCCCCTTTCAGACCCACATTCATACTAGGATTCACAGCCGCGTCACAGATACCTTTGTTATGAAACAATGCTGGAATTTGGATTTTGAGAGTTTTGAATGTCTACGTGTAGTAGGAGAAACATATCTATGGGCTATTGTCTATCTCACTGGACCTGCCATGTGTTTAAGAATCCTCAATCAAGTGATGAATGGTGTGTTATGGCAGACCAACCACGATTGACTTTGTTGACAATAAAAGATAGCGTCTGTAATTATTTGATTGTCATATCCTATTGTCCCACTGCAAACCCACTTATTTTGACAGTTTGCACATAAACAAAGATTAAGGTTTTCTATAAAATCATATCATGAACTCGAATGAGTGTGTGCAAATCCCTTGACATGGCTACCATTAAGAATAAAGGATTCGGATTTTTATCGAGCCGTTATGTAAGAATGTAAAAGCATGGGCATCATAGGAAGAGCCTGTATACTTGCATCAGTTAACCGTCAGCTTCACAAGTATAGCTCTTGGTGAATGCCTTCACCTTGTCAATCGATCCGAAATGCCCATTCTCATAGACTCTGGCCCGAACTCGCCCCGCAACAATAAGAGCCACGCCCGGTTAGCTCAATCGGTAGAGCGTGAGACTCTTACGAGTACGCGATCTCAAGGTTGCGGGTTCGACCCCCGCATCGGGCTGTTCCTATATAAATTCGATTGCGAGCGTTAGCGAGGCTTTCTTTTTTGCATTTTTTGGTTCTGATCAAATAGCATCGATGTGAATGAATCCGAGATTCAATGCCAAGCACGGAGATGGTCAGGCAGCAGTTACGCACGGGACATGCGCCACTCTAGCAATAAGGAGGTTGAGGACCGGGAGCCCTTGATGTGGAACAGGTGCAAGCGTGGCCCCAGCGTACCTGTTTTGTACCGGTGGTATCTTTCGATATTCATTTACAGATCATGATCAGACTCCATGTCTACGAATCATAGAATAGTGAGGGATGCCAAGAATTGATACAACACGAACGTCTTGAAAGCCCGCGGCCACATATAACGGCCTTCCGGCTTCAGTAGCAACCAGATAACAATCCTTCCCTTCCTCCGCGGCACGCTCAAGACCCCATTCCAAAAGCATCTTTCCTATACCCCGTCTCTGGTTCCCGGGACTAACCGCGATATAATCGAGATCTAGCAAGGTCAGCAACTGCTATGAAAAAGGTGGTTGGGAGACAAACGCCAAACACCGGCAATTCCCTTCTCCCCAAAGGTGTCGATAGCATCCTGGTTCACAGTTTGCTTCATCTGATTGAAAGCTGCCTTGTCGAGTGCTGCGCATTGGATCTCCTTGCTCGGCCCGGGGTCACTCCCCGTAGCAGGCGGCGCATCCCAGAGGGAGAAACCAACGATTTGATCCTCAGGCTCCTTCTCATCATCAATTGCAACAATTAGATGAGACTCTGGCGACGCCAAACTGGATGCTTTACGAGCTGCCCGCCAGTCATAAGCTGCTTCGCCATCGGGTAGATCCTTCGGCTGCAGATTAAGGGGGAAAAGGCGGCGTGAGAGGGGGTCGGTGTCTGGATGGAAAGCAGAGGTTGCAATGCGAGAAATAGCCGGAAGATGCTCTTCCGAGGCTTCTTGCAGAAATATTGTCATGTTAGTGATAAGTACTACAGAACAATAAAGATTTGTTGGCTTTCGATTGTAAAGAGGCGGGTGCTAGAATTAGCGGGGCTGGGCGCCCTGCCCAGTATGACATCGGCGCCCTTTTCGCCGTATTCCGATCAAGTCTCATTTTAATGTCCGAACAGATTTCCAAGTGTCGGGAAAAAAGAGAGATCTTGAAAAACGATATATTTAACTTCATATTTGTAGCCTCATGTGGCAGTCGTTAGTTTGGCGGTGTGCTTCAGCTGTTAATGCTCTTGTTGACTCCAAGCCCAACTACTAGCATGCGTTGGAAATTGAGTTTTCAAATAATAAAGCATAAGAGCCCCGAGGAAACCCAAGAGGACATGGATTATTACAATAATAAATAAACAAGAAGGCGACATCACCTATATCCCTATCTCCGAAGTTTCAAAGTCCACTCATTCAGTAAGTAATAGACGCCAGATCAGCAGCCCAACATCGCAGTAAGCAGCAAATAGCTTAGAATGGTTGAAATAGGGTTGAAAGAATTGAGACTAGATGATCTGCGTGTAACCTAGAAATACAGTCATAAATTGTGATATATGAAGTCACAGACCTTCATGCTAGATAATACCAGTACGTTACAGCAGCTAGAATTCGTCGACCCGTCACTAACCTTTGGTCATGATATTGCTCAATATCGAGAAGTGCCAAACGCGGTTACAATTGCAACTTGGTCGGAATTCGAGCACTGAACCACAGGTGTAAGCACACTGTATTAATATTTAAAATATCAAAATCAGAATATTGGCATCGCTATCGTTCTCCAAGACGGAATCTCGAATTCAGATTGTAGGTAATTATGTTGAAATAATCAAAATTATTAATAGCGCCAAAACACTAGTGGCAGTCTGTATCTTTCGTGATAAGGCCTTTTAGCCGAACCCAACTTGTCCGGTCCAGATGCTCTGCCTGCTCGTGTGTCACTGCCATTGCTTTTCTTAGCTATATTCGGACTAGCGAGACATTCTGATGAACTGTTTCGCATTGTCAAAGGCCCGATTGGACAAACGAAGTAAGGGTCCCCCTCCGTCTCGGAGGTTCATGCGGGGTATTTAAGTGTTACTTGTGAGTGTTTTACTACCGAAGTTGCAAAATTTCATCTTGACTTTACAACACTTATATTCAGTTGTTTTTAATTTTCCTTTCGCGTCATGAGCAACAACAACACTATGGGTGCCTACTATGCACCAAAGGGCGGCCTGCCTCCCCAAACTCAACTCCTTACTGATCGGGCCATGTTCACTGAGTCATACGCTGTCATTCCCAAAGGCTGCTTCAGCGATATCGTCACCAGCTTCCTCCCCTTCTGGGAACAGACTCGCCTATGGGTTATTGCTCGCCCACTCTCAGGCTTTGCTGAGACATTCTCTCAGTACATCATGGAGGTTCAACCCGGCGGTGGAAGTGACCGCGCAGAGATGGATGACACTGCCGAGGGCGTATTGTTCGTTGTCGAGGGTGAAGTAACCGTTACGTTGGCCGGCAAAGAACACGTTCTCACCTCGGGTGGCTACGCCTTTCTCCCTCCCAAGAGCGGCTGGACCCTCCGCAACAACTCCAGCGATGCCGCCCGCTTCCACTGGGTCCGCAAAGCCTACGAATACGTCCCAGGTCTTGACGCCCCTGAGGCTTTCTTTGCCAACGAGAAGGATATCGAGCCCAGGGAGATGCCCGACACAAACGGTGCATGGGCTACAACGCGCTTTGTCGATCCCACCGACGTGCGACACGACATGCATGTCAACATCGTCACATTCCAACCAGGCGGTCTTATCCCCTTTGCCGAGACACATGTTATGGAGCACGGTCTTTATGTGCTGGAGGGCAAGGCTGTGTATCGACTTAACCAGGATTGGGTTGAGGTGGAAGCTGGTGATTTTATGTGGTTGCGTGCTTTTTGTCCACAGGCGTGCTATGCTGGTGGACCTGGCAAGTTTCGATACTTGCTTTACAAGGATGTAAATCGACATGCAAAGTTTACTAAATAGATATAATAAATAGTAGATAACTTTAGACTTGGTATCAACGAGGAAGTTTGGGATTAACTTCTATTGTAAGCAGTGCAGAATAATGCTGGTAATGACCAAGTCAGTGGGCGACTTTGAAAGCGACAGACTGGTTATAGGTCGAATTGTTACTACAACTGATACATACGACCATAGGTAGTGGAAAATACGGGATCCCGTCCGCTCTCCCATAGTCAAGCCACTAACCGGCGGATTAGTAGTTGGGTCGGTGACGACCAGCGAATCCCCGCTGTTGTATGTTTTTTGCCGTTGTCAGCAGTATAAACAGACAGCCCGTACTGGACTGGTCGCTTGACTTTTTGTCTAAAAGCAAGATGTTGTTGGAGATTGATGTCGCTGATATCCTTTTGCCGCGTGTATCGCAGAAACATCATGATCATCTCTGTATTGAAGCATCCCGAGAGACTGGCCCGTGTCTCACTCTACTTTCTTTTTTCTGGTCTAGTGTCGCATCCATGCATCCATGCATACATGGTCCCTGCTGCGACTGACAATCGCAACCCCACTACAGCAGGTTTCAACCTGTTCATCTTCCGTAGTATAGTGGTCAGTATGCAAGCTTGTCACGCTTGAGACCCGGGTTCAATTCCCGGCGGGAGAGATCCAGCCACCTGTGATACGCAGGTTTCTTTTTTGCAGATATGGACATTTCAATCATGTCTTGTCTTGTATGAGGGACAGATAAATTCTATGCATAACCTTTTGCTTGTCTAATTTTAATCCGTCCTTATGAACTCTATCCACATATACCCTGGACAAGTAATGAGGCAGTTAGTTCATTCCACCTCAAGCCCCAGGTATTTTTTAACAAGAACACGCAGAATGATACTCGAATGATAAAATTATCGCATATGTTTGGTTAACACAATTGATTAGCTTGTCTGCTAAGCATGCTAAGGAATGTTGGCTGTTATAGTGAGTCAATTGTGGGATATATGGTGTCTGACTGTGCACCTTCTGTTCAGTGTTCAATCAATGCCAAAACACCACAAGGAAACAAAAAAGAAATCGACAACGGCAGGATTAGAACCTACGCGTGCGAACACAATGCCTATGATGTCTCAGAAAGATAGCAGGGCATCGCCTTAACCACCGGCCACTGTCTTATCCGATTGATGGAGGTCTGTGTCCATACCTGCCTGCGTCTATGGAATGCGGCGTAATATTTAATGTATTGTTGCTCAAGTTGGGACCTAGTGGTCTAGAGTTATATATGATATTTTAGAGATATTATTTAAAGAAGTCTGCAACTTATTATTATTGTAACCTCAGATGTTTGTCTGCCAGTATTCTAGACCCTTATGTCCCGTGGCTTTGATCGGATTTTGTCCGGTTTGGCTGACGATCTGCAATTACCCCACTTTGATTACCTGAACATCACATCATAGGTTGACTCTCGACCACTCTTCACTTTCTCTTCTATTCATTTGCTGACTACCTATGTATGAAACAATGTCAGACCACGCGGCAACTCGACAAGTTCAAGTGGACGACGACGTCATCTCTGACTCTGATTCTGTCTTCTCGGCCGACTCAGCATGCAGCACCTCAGTCGCCAGCAGTGTGCTTAAGTACAAATGGAAGCATGGAAGACGCTATCACAGCGATCGAGCAGGCCAATACAGCTTCCCCAACGACGATGAGGAGCAGAATCGGTTGGATATGATCCACCATGTTTTCTGTCGGACCATCAAAGACCGCTTGTTTCTGGCCCCCATTAATCCACTGGGATTAAACGTCCTTGATATCGGCACGGGAACAGGCGTCTGGGCCATTCAGTTTGGAGATGAGAATCCTTCTGCTGCGGTAGTTGGAAACGACTTGAGTCCGATCCAGCCAGAATGGGTTCCTCCGAATGTCAAGTTCGTTGTGGATGATGTGGAGGCAGACTGGGTGGAGCCAATTCCATATGATTATATCCATTGCCGATACATGGCTGGATCCATCAAAGACTGGCCTAGATTGCTGCGACAGGCATATGAAAATTTGAAACCGGGCGGTTGGCTCGAGCTTCAGGAAACGGCTAATACCATCTATTCCGAGGACGACTCACTGAAGCCCGATAACGCCTTGGTCCAGATGATGGACCACCTCAAGCTAGCCTGTGACAAGATTGGGAGAACCATGGACCCCGCACCGTTATTCCAACAATGGGCCGCGGAAGCTGGATTCACGGGCATAAAAGAAGAGCGATTCAAGCTACCGATTGGGCAGTGGCCGAAGGATGAACGGCTCAAGGAGATTGGTACCCTAATGGGTATCAATATGCGGGAGGGAGTTTCCGCTTTTACGGCAGTGTTGTTTATGGATGTTTTAGGATGGTCCCGTGAAGAGGTTGAGGTTTTTAATGCTCATGTTCGACAAGCGTCAAAGGATCGATCAGTGCATCCCATGTTTGACTTTTTGATAGTCACTTGTCAGAAGCCCAAGGAATAGTTCCCCGAAGAATGTTGGTTTAGCGATCGAAAATCTTTATGATCATCTATTCATTAATAACAAACAATCGACTAATCTACTTGGTCCCGGATTTACCGTCAACGGAGTCATGTTCAAACGCCGAATCATGGGGTATTCCCGAAAGTTGACTAGTCTCCGCGGCACTGAAACGGGAATATGGGGTATCCGTTAATGCTACTCTAAAGCTCTGGGGGTTGCACTTCTGATCCTACGTGAGATCGGTTTACCCCACACGATCCGGAGATAGGTCGAAAATCGGTCTGATTTACGTATCTTTCCTTGATATTCGTTCCCGTGAGCAGTTACCGGCGTTCTCAATGCGGCCAGCTGCTGATCTTGGCTAGTCTTGGAAGTTCCTCTCCAATGAAGAGCTTGCCTATTGAGGAGTAGATGGATGACATTGGTTCTGGGGTTCGTTGTTTCAATTGTATCTTGAGGTGTTTATTATATATGAGCGAGAACTATCACCCGTAATGCGTTGTCTCGGCCTACTGCTGTTTTGTAGCTGACATATATATCCTGTTCTTATTGATGGTACGGTGGCCCCCCTGTGACCATGTTTCTCTCAAATCTCCCCATCCTTTTCTTGTCCTCGATCCTCCAAGGTCTTCCAATTGTACTTGCAAAACCTTCCTGCAGAAGTGATACGTTCAAATCCATCAAGCTCGATGGTGCGGAGATTCTCTCCATCAGTACCAACCTCACAAATGCGGAGCTCCCACCAAAACCAACCAACGAGTGGCCAAACAACTCAACAGATCCCTTTCCTGTTTGTCAAGTCATAGTTCAATACACACATCCCGGCTGGAACGATACTATCAACACCTATGTCACACTGCCAGTTAAAGGTTGGAACCAGCGATTTGTTGGGGTTGGTGGTGGAGGTTGGTCAACCGGAGATGTACCTGACCTTGCGCAGCCTGCTTCAAGGGGATATGCTGCAGTCACAACAGACGGCGGCCACTTGTTGGCGAACAGACAGGAGATGAGTTGGGCATATACTAGTCCCGGAAATCTGAACTGGCCCGCGTTGCAGAACTTTGCAGCCGTGTCCCTGGATGAGGCGGCTACGCTGGGAAAGGCTGTAACAGCTGCGTACTATCGCAAAAGACCTAAGTATTCTTACTGGAACGTACGTATGCCGCGTATTCGTGAAGATGAGATGTACTGATGTGTTGTAGGGATGTTCTACAGGCGGGCGTCAAGGGCATATGATGGCTCAGAGATATCCGACTCAGTACAACGGCGTTCTCGCGACAGCGTCGGCTTTCAACTGGGACAAATTCGTCACGTCAGAGTACTGGCCAACCGTTGTTATGGATAGCCTTGGTACGACCGATATTTCTTAATTGATAAGCTCATTAAGCTAACCTGCAATAGGATATCATCCACCCGCTTGCGAACTCGACGCCATCACCAAAGCGGCAATTGAGGCATGCGACCATCTCGATAGCGTCAAAGATGGTGTTATCTCGAATCCAGACCTTTGTAACTTCGATCCAAAGTCTGTAGTCGGAAAGTCAGTCAAATGTACGAACCCATCGGGCACTCTAAAGATCTCAAAGAAAGCCGCTGAGATTGCTCGCTCAACATGGCGTGGACCCCAAACAGAGGATGGCAAGTTTCTCTGGTACGGTCTTGATCGTGGTGCACCACTCACCAGCCTTGCAAACACAACGTGCACTTCCTTGAAGGGGTGCTCTCCCATCCCATTCGCTGTTGCTGAGGACTGGATTGTTAATTTCGTTTTGGGGGACCCTTCAGCTGGCATCAAAGGCATGTCTCGGGCAAAGTATAGCAAGATATTCCGCGAATCCGTCAACCGCTTCTCTTCTGTGATGGGCACATCAGATCCCGATCTTACAGACTTCAAGAAAGCAGGTGGAAAATTGATCTCGTGGCACGGAACAGCGGATCAGCTCATTCCGCATAAAGGATCGATCGATTACTACAAGCGTGTTCTCGAAGTCGATCCCCATGCCAGAGACTACTACAGATTCTTTGAGGCACCAGGTGTTGGACACTGCAAAGATGGCTCTGGATGGTACCCTGGAAGTGGCTTTGATGCCCTCGTCAAGTGGGTTGAACAAGGCAAAGTCCCCGAGACTCTTTATGCGGAAACTGTGGGGACGGAAAAGCGAAGAAGTGTTGAGTTGTGTGCTTATCCGAAGCGGGTAACCTACAAGGGGGGTGATCCAGACCGTGCTTCTTCTTTCACCTGCAAGTAGATGGAAATCTTGGGCTATCATAAGCTTGTATTACAAATTATTATTCAAAATTGTACAAGACCGATCAGGCAAAGCTGTCAAGTCTGGTCTGAGACCTTCTCGCCTCTTCCTCGGTGCTATGATACATATGAATCGTGGTGTTGACTGTAATACCGGGACTCTTATCACTGCCCGCACTTCTCCCCGCTATTGATTGCGTTGGCTCTTTGAACAGCTCATCTTGTGAATCGTTGCCCGACTTTTGTGTACCTCCCATGACATTCGTAACAATTCGGCTTTGGTTCGTTCGTCGGGTGCGGTTCTGGCCCGTTGAGGAGAGTTCGTATCGTCCGTAGTTGGAGGTTGACCGGGCTGATGACATTTGGCCGAGGAAGAGTGTTCGGAGCGCTGGAAATATGTTAATGAGATTAAGGTGTTGGAGTGATACAGGGACCTACGAGGCAGACAGGTTGCGATGATGGCGACAGCTGTTTCGACCATGGAGACGGTGCATGTCAACATGGTCTCGTTTCGTTTAGAGTAGTAGGCTCGGATTACTTTTATGGTCAGCAAAAGCTGTGGTTGGGATCCCGGTTAAAACGTACTGCTTGCGATGACGACCAAAAAGCCAAGCGCAAAGATAGCTGCGACGCCGATCTTCTGCTTCGTCTTCATTTGGAGCTTGAGAACCATGGTAATGGGCAAACTGATGGCTGGAAGTTGTTAGTAGTTGTAGTCGAACGTGAAGTTCCTTACATACTGATGATATCGGTACCAATGTTTACTGTCTGAGAATCAGTACTGTCTCCAATGAATTTATGGTTGAAGATCATACATATAACGGTCAACCAATAATTCTTCTCTGCCTCTTTCGGGTCACATTGATCTATTTCAATTGTCAGCTCGAGTTTCGTCGATCGGGACTGAGAATGATAAGACTTACAGCCTGGATCTTGCGACCACCTCTTATCGTGGGGAAAGCATTGGAAAATGATGTGAAAGAAGATGGTAGCCCAGAAAACCACTAAAAGTCCAAGTGTGATGTTGTAGATGATTTGTAGTTTCGTGCCGGGGGCGGCGAGTCGTTTGTAGAACAGAACCAAGGCGATCTTGATAGCCCACAGCGATGACACGTAGAGAACTGATCCAGGGACGATCATCTTGCGCTCAGGTTAGCAATTATATTACCTCAGGATGTCAGGACTGCTTACTTACTTTCATAATCTGGATAAAGTTCTCACGAGGGGCATTGGGGATATCTGCCATTCCCAAATTCCACATATGCTGCTGAATGACCAAATCCCCTATCAGACAAGCTGTGGCCAGAATAATGAGGGCATCATCAATCGCCAACAATCCGAGTTTTCGAACACGAATCCATATTCGAAGGATGAGGAAAATGCACGCGATGACAGTACAAATGTACCACGAAACCTAGCACCGTCAGCAGCAGATCATCTTAACCATCGCCAAACTTACAACTTGACCCAGACCCTCAGCCATTGCGACACTGATCTACAAACAACTTGACAAAAGTAGATGGAGGATGCATGTAAACTTATTACTACCGACGATCTTGTTTCGGCCCCTGACCCGATTGATCACCAGGGACAGTGACGGCCTTCGTTCAGCTCATTCTGTAGCGAATCATCACGGTGAAGTTCCAGAAGCCGTTAGAAGACAAAACATGCATCCAGCTAAAGAATACCAAGTGGATAATATTATGAATAGTCTGAACATGTTTAACATGTGCACCTGAACTAGCAGGTAAACTAACCGGTGGCGTCGGTAGTGAAACTGGGCCGACGTCAAAGAGTTAGATCCTATTTCGTGTTGTTTCTCGGAACATGTCATTTATTTACTTCTTGGGTCTAAGTTTCTAATGTTATGACTCAAGGCTCGCGGGCAGAGTTAAGTATAGGATTAGCTCGATCTGATCATAGATCGGTTGATCCACATCGAAGTTTTTCTCGGGGCCGAAGGGTCTTCCGCAGCTTGCTCCTTTCGGGATCGACTCGGAGGATCGACGTAAAAAGGTTTCAATCCGATAAGAGATCCGAGCTGCCGAGATTTTTCAAGGTCGGCGAACTGTGAGGATCGTGGAGGAGGTTGACCGATCAATTCTGCCCTGGCAACAATTATTGTGACTGTCAATTCCACAAGTTTGACATTTGCATCTAGTTGGATTCTATTGTACGTATATTGACAATGGTCCATTCATTTCCAATCGCTTGTAACTAAAAGTCGGCCATGAAACCTGAATAAACTTCTGCTACGCGATACCCGTCAGCCTCCCGCTCCTCCCGTGCTTCCTTTTCTATCCGATCCGAGATTTTACAGGCATTATGTTTCCATGACTCGGGGACTCTTGTCCACTAAACTAGCTCTGTTATAGACTGATAGTGCACCTGTGGCCTGCTATATCCGGCTAGAAGACCCTCTTCTGGTCCCTGTCTCACTCCACTGTGCTGACACCAACTAAACCAATTGGCCGTATTTCGGAAATTCTTCGTCTCTGATATAGGCGAATGGGATCATAATGGAGGCCTTTTCGTGATAAAAGCACATCCACATACTCATCCTCCATCCAGCCGATCTTCACCTTTTTCCGCATCTCCTCACATCATGGGCCTTACCAACATGTTGACAACAACAGGTTTGATCCTGGCCGCCACGTGCCTTTTGCCTGTCACGGCAAAGCCTCCCTGTCCACCCATTCCGCATGCATCTATCCCGCAGGGTGATATTCACGGTTTCCGCGACAAGCACTGTAACGCGGTTTATCTGGGTGTTCCTTTTGCTGCCTCCACTGGTGGCCAGAACCGGTAAGTCTAAGAGCAAGAATGCAAGCCACGTTCCAAATCTGATGCCTCATAGATGGAAGGCCCCTCAAGACCTTCCCAAGTCCTGTTCCAAGTTTGATGCTACGTCTTATGGTGCGACATGTCCTCAGGCTATCTCAAACGATGCTTTCACCCGCCAAGACGAGGATTGTTTGAACCTTAACATCTGGGCCCCATCTAAGGGCAAGAACATGCCTGTCAGTCTTACCCTCCTCCATATCATCTTTAAGGCACATGACTAATATTCACTAGGTATTTGTTTACATGTATGGCGGTGCCATGGTCACTGGATCAAGTAGCAACCCTCAAATTCAAGGAACAAACTTTGCTCGCAATGGAGTTGTTTATGTCAACTTCAACACCCGCGAGAGTATCTTTGCTTCGCCTCACTCTTCCGAGTTGAAGGAGGCTCGTCCTGAAGAGACACAAAACTTTAGCATCTTGGATGTTGAGAAAGCTTTGGACTGGATTCACAAAAACATCAAGGGTACGCATAACACAATATTGTATGTGAAACATAACTAACGTTATCCAGCATTTGGCGGTAACCCCGATCATATCGTCTTTGGTGGCCATTCATCCGGTAGTGTCCAGGTTGATCATTACCTCTGGAACAACCCCAACACCTTCCTCAAGGGTGCCGTGGAGATGAGCGCCAATGCCATGTCTGGCCCAGCTTATGCTCCCATAGACGAGGCCCTCAACGCTGTCGCTAAAGAAGTTGGCTGCCCCAAGGGCGGCAATGGGCAACTCGACTGCCTTCGCAAGGTCGATATGCTTGACTTCCAGACCAAGAACTTCAACTCCACTTTCAACACATGGTTCACTCCCGTTGTTGACGACATCACTCGTTTCTCCAACTACTCTGCTCGCTTCTCATCTGGACAGTACCCCTCCCGCGTTCCCATGTTGACCGGCACATCAGATGGAGAAGGCACAATTTTCAGCCTTGTGTATGGAGCTGAGAACAGCGACTTTAGCTCTTGGATCAATACATTCGACGCTGATAGCGCTCATATCCCTGACCAGTCTCTCATTGAGGCCTACAAGTCTACTAACTACACCAGCGAGTCTCTCCGCAGCGGCGCTCAATACGGTGATGCCCGTTTCAACTGCCCCGTCGACTACCTCCTCGACATGCGCAGCGAGCAGCAAAAGACCTGGGTTTACCGCTTCTTCGGTAAATATGACAACGTCGTTGGACCTCCCAACACTGCTCCCACTCACGGAACTGAAGTTCCCTTCTTCCACGGTGGCAACGAGTGCTTTTCCTCGCTTCAAGGCGTCACCAAGGCTCAGCAAGCCCTTGCAGATTCTATCCACAAGTGGTTTGTTGCATGGATCAAGAACCCCTCTGCTGGACCTGGCTGGGATACTGTTGCCAAGTCTGGTGAGCTGGTCAAGCTCGGAGTTCCTGGTCATGAGCTTGTAAGAAGCAAGGCGAAGCGAAGTGAATTCAACGCTGTTTGTCAGTCGGTAAGTACTCGTCATCATCTGAATTATTGCAACTATCAGACATTAACTTTTCACAGGTATACAAACCTAACTTCCCCAAGTATCCCGTCGTCCAGTCCGTGGCTGGCCTCGCTGAGAACCTCTTGGGCACCGCGTAATTTATCCACATAATATTCTTATGATCTGCCTCTGAGATATGAATAGTTTTGGGTATGCATAGATGATAAAGGGATACATAGTACCATTTCTGTTGACCCAGTCAACTACGATATTTAATTGATATGTAATTTTAATTGAGGCCGTTCTCCCATTGCCACTTCAGATGCCATTGTCCATCTGTGGAAGATCATCCAGAATCATTGATTGACGATGCGGGACAAAGAGGTGTCTATCTCGAACTATAGCAATGCTCAACTTATAACATAGATTTTGCCTTCGCAAATCACATGAACAAGCGACCGTGGTGTAGTGGTTAGCATTAACGCCTTCCAAGCGTTAGAGAGGGGTTCGATTCCCCTCGGTCGCAATGTTTTGGCATTCTTACTTTTTATTTTTTAGTAAATATCAAAGAATTTACATTTTGATAATCTTTCAAGTTTTTGTCTATGTACTTGGGGATTTAAAGCTCAGGTAGTTACTTACTAAGAGAACTTCAGTCTGAGTGAATGGAAGATCGCTCTTGACAGTGAATGGATGCTCTATACAGACCTGATAATCACTGCATCTGTTGTTCTGTCTGTGATTCAGAAATGTTATATTCGTGATTTACTAATAAATCATCTGCATTATGGCAATTTAAAATGGCACTCTTTTCCTCTACTCGATATTTCTTAATCTTTTGTCTTCATAGTGTAGAATATCCATCATGTCTATAAATCCAGGTATGTCAACCACGCCTGTCATATATCAATGAGTAATTACAAATCATGATTAAGAAAAACAAATAATTCTTAAAGCCATTCGAGAGGGAGAAGCCCCCATATTTTCAAGTCATTCGACTGCGAAAGGCCAAGTCTTTATTATACATTATACTACAAAGACTGGACGGACAATTTGCGCCGAGATCTCGGAACACGAGCTACGGATGTCCTGTCCTAAACAACTTGAAAGATATCCACCTGCAAACCGCTAGAAAGCAGAACACACAACTACTCAGTAGTTGAAGGTGTATGGTGTGGATAGTAACGTTCTGGGTTTGAAACGTAAGCATCTCTTTATCGGATAGTCATGCTTGCAATTACGAGCTGATGCTTGCATAGACGGCTTATCCTTATATATTAATTTCAGAATCTTCATTCATCCCTTGTCTCGGCATCTAATCAGTGGTGTCTCTCATGGTATTCTCCCGCGGTGATAGACATGCGCCCTAGCAATACCGTTATTCGTCTCATTTGACTATATCCTGTTGCTTGATGAATCAGGGTCTTCCTCATCTGATATCATTATGGGATAGGTCAAGGTGATATATAGGAAACGCTCTATTCTTTCACGTTTCTCTAAAAGCCCTTGAACAGTTTCACAACATATACGCAGGTACGTGGCATGTCATTACTGCAAGTCCTTCATGTTTTACGCGATGGGTCGTGGAACGCGAGCTGATCATAAATTGCGTTTCGTCCCCTCATCTATTGTCATTCTTTTCTCGACCCATACTATTCGATTCCATAATTCCGTGATTTTACTCTTAAAAATTTTATTATTTCTCTTTACAGTCTATCAAAATGGCTGACCAGTTGTCCTTGGTAGAACCTTCCAAAGTTTGTGCTGTCTGTCACTCGGCATTGACAGCAGAAATACAAGGTCCTTACCATCCACATCACAAAAGTGGCATTGACCTCGAACGGGCTTCAGACCTGGGGTGTTATATCTGTGGCACCATCCGGCATAGTAAAACATGGAATGAAGAATTGGAAGAATGTCGCTCAAGTTCCTTCAACTGCATCCGAAACCTTCGCAGCAATGGCTTTGCAAACACTTTGCATGGCTTGGTGATTGGAATAATGCCAGGTGGATATTGCTGGGGTTTCCAACTCTGGAGAGAACCAGGTATTACACCATCTCCCATATATTAGGTTTGTCCTTTTGACAAATCTACTTAGAAATAACCAGGACTCCTCATACATACGTGCCTCCCGAGTCACCTCGCAACCCTGCTCTGATTAATCTTGCCACTGAATGGCTTGATTCTTGCTGTCGCACCCACGAGGAGTGCCAGATACAGGACCCAGATTACCGACCGACAAGACTGGTTGAGATCATTGATTCTTACCGTGTCCGCCTTATATCGCCATTGGGTCGTTGTGTTGAGTCAACCAAGTACGTCGCTTTTTCACACTGTTGGGGAAAGGTCAAGGCTATCAAGCTTCTAGAAGGGAATGTTGAAGAATTCGGCAAGGGCATCGACATCAAGGATTTGCCTAATTCTTATCAGGAAGCGGTTCAGTTCTGTCTTCAGATGGGCGTCCAATATATCTGGATAGATTCGCTTTGTATTATTCAAGATTCATCAGCGGATTGGGCACGAGAGGCCAAGGATATGAAGCGAGTCTATGAGCACGCTATATTTAACTTATGTTCGGCCACAGCATCTGATAGCTCAGGTACAAGTTTCGTTGCTCGTCAGGCAGAGCTACTGAAGCCACAACGCATACAGTTCTGTGGTACAGATTATCTATTAATATGCGATGGGCTGTTTGAGGAGGACATTGCATTCTGCACATTGCGCTCTCGGGCATGGGTCTATCAGGAATGGTATCTATCAAAGCGCTCTCTTGTAATGGGTGCTCACCAACTCTGGTGGCATTGTCGACAGAAGCTAGCATGCGAGATCTGGCCGGTTGGGATACCAGAGGCTCCTGGGGGTGCGTGGTGGGAACGGGCGCGAAGATTCAAGGAGTGTACGTCTTCACTTGCTTCAAGTGATATGGATGCCTGGTATCGGCGTGTTCAGGCATACATGGAAACCGAGTTGACTAGAGAAACGGACCGACTGATTGCATTCTCTGGTGTTGTGCAGTCTTTTGGTCAGTCACGGAAAATCACGCAGGACTATTTGGCTGGCCTTTGGCGATGCCACCTCCCAGCAGCGCTTTTATGGAGAGCCAACCCTCCCGCACGGAGATCGGCTACTTACACTGCAGCATCGTGGAGCTGGGCATCTCTTGCCGGAGGCTATCATGTCGCAACGGACGCGGATCTACTCGAGGAGTCTTGTTTTGCTTCGGTAGAACAGATACTGCCACTGTGTGAAAACGGAATAGACTGCTTCCCGATGGGAGGAGTAATCACTCTCAGTGGCTATTTATTCCAGGTCGAGTATCGCGCTGTTGTTACCCCTTATAGCAATGGTAGTTTTACTATTCCTGGGGACAATCACACAGAGAGTCAATTATTTATGGATGAGGCATCAGAAGATCAACAGCTTATCTCACATTTGAACCCACCCGATCTTGATAACTTTGGTCAATGGCTAAAGGTCCAAGCCGCACGAATAACAGCACCGGTCGATGACAGTACAGGGCGGTTTTATTTTCTATTCTTCAGTGACCGTGGAGAGGACTTTCACTTTCGATTCAGAGGTTTAATCCTGCATGAGCCAGTTGATCAGATGGGTCTCTTCTATCGTGTTGGTTACATGGATTGGCAGAAGCTTCCAGGGGGTATCTCAACTCATGAACTCTCAACCCAGCATGTCAAGAGCAGAATCAGGCTTCTTTAATAAAGTATACAAGAACTCCGCACCTAGATGACTATGGGAGATTGTGAAGTCGTCCAAACTTTGTGTCCATGTTCATCCTCCACTTATCCCGGTAGTGTATTATAAGAATTAGCCCCCAAGAACACAAGAGATGAAATAAATTGATCACCTTATGCTAGCTTAGGCTAGCATTTAGGTTACTTTATTTCTGTAGCCTAAGTCTTGGAGGATATTTCTTCTGACACCCACCTGCCGGAGTGCTTGAGTTACAACCCATCTTGGTGCGATGCACAAGGGCAACAATCACTTTGTGATGACAAGAAGGATTATGCTTGTACACTGTTTTTAAGTTAGTTCTGTTCTTCTCTGTTCTTCTCTGTCATTCTCTCCTCGATTATCAGGTAAACACACCGAGCCGACGTTTGACCCACAGATTTGTGTAACCGTGAATCGGGATCTGAGATACCTACTTGAGCAAAATCAAATCACGTCAGAAAGAACTCTGTTTGTGTTTTCACCCATTCAAACCTTTCGTTCACTCTTGTTGGTTGCCAACATGTCGCTTGCAGTAATCTATCAAAGTAACTTTACCACATGTCACCGAATGGATGATCCAAGTGCACTCTTGAATTAGCCACCAAAAGCATAAAAGATGAGTCAATCAAGATGCAATGCAACTTTTATGATGGTGACAAACCCGATTATGCGTTAGTACAGTTTTCCATAGGTGATAACACAATGGGCAAATGCCCCTCTTTGAGGGAACCTAATGTGCTTTTGACTGTGTTTTATGGAAACTTGTTTTGAGGGTTTAAGGTTATTTCTATCTTATACCTAAAGCAGTTAAGTTTTGTTAGGTAGCTGTTGAGAGATTCTTTGGTTGTTAGGGTATTGTTCATGATGCCTAAAGTGTATCTTTGATATAGAGTTTTTTTGCAGTGTTGCCTTGATTAATCTGCGATTGATTGGATACTTAAAAAAAGAAAAAAAAAACAATGGGCAAATGTGATGTCGTTTCATTCTTCTTTCCTTATTCATCAGGCCAACACACCGGACCGAGGTCTTGCCGACAATATGTGTAACCAGAGGCTGAGGCAACGCTGAACAGTGTTGAAGCCAAACCACGTCGCATCAAACTTTGTTCCTGTTTTCACTCACTCAACCGAATCAGCCTTTTGTTCACTCTTGTTGGCAACCCATTTAGGGTGCTTCACCAGAATAACTTTACCACATGCAAACCCTTTCATCATACTCTCAAAGGCGCATTGTTTCCCGCCACTCCTAAATTTTCATTTAAATCCTGTTCATCATCGTCTACATAAGGTAGCCTCTTGTCCGTACAATTTCTCTTCTTCAATCAACTCAGTCATAACACTCAACAAATCCCAAGTCCACACAAGGGCACTGAGCAACCCCAACAACACACCCCATTCTACTTTTTGCATCTTCTCAAACCGGGCATCTCGCATCTCTTTTGTTTCTACTCACGGCAAGATGGCGTCTTCCGAGCAGCCCCTGTCGCTCCGCCCCAAGGACTCAGACATTCCCCATCCACTCCCTAGTCTGACTGAGCATGAGCTCGGCCCCCGATTAACTCTTACGACCGAGCTTTTGACTGAAATGCGGACCGTTTATCCCGACTTCATCATGCGCGTTGAACAGGTGGCTCTGATTTTGGTTGTCGATATGAAAGAGTTGAACTCCGACGACGGTCTACTGTCAATAGAGAGTTGGGTACCTCAACACCTGAAAACCCGATTGTTGGATGCCTCCCCATTTTGCAAGCATTGTAAGAGCATCTGAACCTCAACTGGTGTCGGGAACTATTAGCTAACCACGGATACAGACATGCATCACCTCAACCCGGATAATCTCGAAAGTTACTCCTGGCGGCACGCCCTGTATCGAGCGCCGCTTGAGCAGCCAGAGTGCACTGATGAACTCATCGAACAAGCAGACTGGGACACAGTCAAGCAAGCAATTTACTACGAAATACGATTCGAGACCGAACCAGATCTCCAAGACCTCTCTTACCCTGAGGAGGAGAGCGACAAGTGTCGGAATCGCGATAAGAACGTCTGCGCGGTAACAGGGAACCGTGACCCTGTAGTCTTCTGGTTTATCCCGCGCACCTGGAACGATACCAAGGACCACAACGATGCCACAGGCAACCTGGAGGCATCATGCCTGGACGTAGCTTACGTCGAAATTCTGGATGATATCCTCTGCGCGACCGAACTTGGTAAAAGTCACAAAGCATGGAACATGATGCTCGTTGATCCAGAGCTTTATGAATATCTCGTCCATGGTTTCTGTGCATTCAAGTTTGAGGCGATTGAGGACATTCAGAAACCCACCACACACGATGATGATCGCGATGATGATCACAGTGACGAAAACGTTCATGTGGTTTTGCGGTTCTACTGGATGCCTCAATTGACAGCACGGTTCAACCAAGAAATCAACGTGGCAGACATGAAAGCCATCGCAACCGAGTTCAATGCTTTTGTTGCCAAGGGATGTCCCCCACCAGATCGCTTTTCTCAAACTATTACGACACCGAGATCGGGCGATCGTGTCCGCCTGTTGAGAACAAGAGAAGAAGCGTCAAAGTTGAAGTCTGCGGTCAAGGTTCACTGGGCTTGTATACTGTACACGGCTCTTTGCGGTGGTGTTGGGCTCGCTCATTTCATGACTGGTATGGATCAGGGCGACGGTTCCTTGCAGCCCAGGGACAAAGAATACGCAGAGGAGGTCGCTCGGGATTTCGAGATGGGGCTGCCTATAGCGCCCAGGTCACTCAGCAGTATGGGGGATCGGTCAGAAGGGGCAGCAAGCGTCTTTTCAAAGACGGGTCAATCAGCTACCACTGGTCCCACATCATCAGACAAGAGTAAAGGTAAAGGGTCCAACTGAGACAAGGCTGGGTCGGCCGGAGGTAAACAGCCATCTGAGAAGTGACCTTTCCTTGGGTCATAAGTATTGCGAATCTTGGTTCTCTCTTGTCTCGATCTTCTTGTATCTTGGCTGTCGATACTTCAAGCTCCCCTTTGAATGAGAAGGTATCATTCTTAGTTAGGTATCTAGGTCAATACCGTGTTTGCTTGTCAAGAATTCTGAAGTCTGCGCTGTGTATGCTGTCCTGCGTCGCTGGAGTACCTCATTTATCTCAGCAGCCAGTTGAGGATCAATGTCTACTAGACCGTGTCACCAAGGGCTCTACAGTCTCCCACAGATGAGTGGCAGCATCTGGAGTGATCTGTTTGATGCTGATATGACGAGAGGCGAGTGCCAGCAGTTGTATGTAATGAAATAAGATATGATTACCCCTACAAGAACACACTGGCTGGTGTGAATGGTACTTAAAGGACAAGCCGTTGGGCATTACTAGAGCGATGGAAAATGTGGGGTCTATTTCACCTCATGAACTCTCATTCCAGCATAGCAAGGGCGGAATCAGACTTCTTTAATCCTAGTTTAATTTAAAAATTCTTAACAATCGCCCCTTAAGTGTTTTCTAGTGAACCCTTATTGCCTTTGCTACATTTAGGCAGCAGAGTCCGTCTAATATAAAGGTTCAACAGAGCATAAAAACCGGATCTGTTCCGAAAGAGGAACTGAGGTTTAACTAGCAGCAGAATTAAATATAAAATAATTAAATTCGACTTGGAGCCATTTCGTAGCAACAGCTCTCTGCCGGCGCGAGACAGGAAGGAATCGGGATAAGGTTTAGGCACCAGAAGAAGGCTATTTATAACGCCATTCCTAGGATTCTTATAGGTGCAGTAGATCTGAGGGCCTCTTAGGGCGCGGCGTTCAAACCGAGATACTGCAATTTTAGGCACGTCAACAAACATCTTATTAACCTGCCCATAATATAACATCAAGACCTAAATGCAAGATCATCACAACGGCAAAGCGGGGGTTATATAACAAGAGACATAGAGGTGTGAAGCTACGTCCAGAAACGTTGAAAACGCATTGCATCTCCTGAGTGGACAAGAAAGCAGATATAAAAAGGACGACAAAAGCTAAGAATAAGCAGCAAAAAACATACAACAGCGGGGATTCGCTGGTCGTCACCGACCCAACTACTGATCCGCCCCTCACTGGCTTGACTATGGGAGAGCGGACGGGATCCCGTATTTTCCAGTGGGTATGGTCGTATGTACCAGTGCAACTCTTTTTGTGTCCTATATACTAAGGCTTCACACATGTATTAATTGGAATTCAAGCAGTTAGTGAGCGCTGAAACTGAAGAAATAATTGCAGCCAGTCCTTCTAATTTCATTTTTTAATACTGTTCTCATCAGGATTAAGTTCACATTTCATGCTTTCAGCCTTTCCACCGAGCCCGGCTAATTATGGATCTTTAATTGGGCGCATTATTAACTGTCTTGAAGGGCTCGTGTTGCACTGACTCCATTCCTGAAGGATGAACAAGCTTTGACCGTGCGCCTATCCGTTACCCTAAACATCTCTTAAAATATTTTGTTATTATTGAAAATGCTTATTAGAAGCAGAATTGAATGCCAAAGCCTGAAACTTCCTTCTTTTTCTATAGTTGAAATATTCTGGATTGACATTACAGCAATCTTTTGTCAAATCATCTTGTCCGTTCCCGCCAAAACTAACAATAAGGAACGTGGGAAATTTCATTCAAAATTAGGTCAGTAGTTTAGCCAATCTCGGTTTCATTCATGCCCAAGACATTCACAGATTGAAAGTCAATGACCTATCTTCTTTATGACATCAATTCCATCGCCACGCGCCTGGATGATCTTACCGTGGGTGTTCGCATGCTGTGGCTTAGGGTGCGGCTCAAAGGATTCGTCCACTGGCTGCGTTCCGTCTCACAGGGGAAGTACCAATAATAGCTACAAGTTTGATTGGAGCGGTTCCAAGTGCCAAAATCATGATTAACCTTAATTCCCAAAGCGAATACCTAATCTAAGCCCTACCCGAACTTTCATTAACTGGTATCAGTACTTTCTATTACAATATGAACCTCTATCATCATTCCTGATTACGAACCAAGGCATTGCGTAAACGCGTAATGTAATGTGGCAAGGCCCTCATGTTATGACATAGTTGTGTGATACCGCCTCCTCTGAGCCTGCTTGACGTTGACAGAACTGCCCCCTCACCGTTCTTATTGCCAAGTGTTCTGTCCTACACAACCAATGCACATTTACGTGTCTGTCGGACAGTCAGTCGGTCCGGTTTGGACAACCATCTCCCTTGGGCAAACTGTGCGCCTTTTCTCAACAGGAAATATCAGCGAGAATAGCAAAATTTTCATGGCTTGATTATACGACAAGCTATTTTTCATGCGAGTAAGCAGCCGTAATTTCCTCAAGCCCTGTCCCTCCGTGTCTCAGTGGAGAAGCAACAGGGATGGTGTCTTGGGCGTAAGCACAACTAGAATGGATGCAGAGCCTACTGCAACTTTTGCGGTGACTACAAGTATTTGGTCTCGAGTGTAAGAATGAGGGGAAGTTTGTTAAACAGGTAAAATTGCTGAATGCATGTATCTACTACGTATGGCAAGTCCCGGACAATGAAGCAGATCAATCAACGTTTGTGACACGATAATCGGCCTGCTCGGCCGGATAAAACTGGAGAACAGTAGTGACAGTCAAAGTTTGATGTATTTACGTATCGAGTCAGGCTGTGTTAGTGGCTGTTAAAGGTGTCTTGGCAGCTTGGAAGCCATGCTACGAAATCAACATTTCCTCGGGCCAGGTCTGTTCTGATAGGGCGACCAAGCCTTGTTTCAGTTGTGCAGAGCCTGGATGCCATCATCCCTGATTGTAATATCCGCCCAACCGGTTCTCAACCACCAGCCTTATTATGCTTGGCATCGAGGCTTTGATCAGGCGATAGCCGGGAAACCCGACCTGACACCATCTCTGCACGGGCGGATTTCGCTCCGAGAATGGTTTACTGGAAGTACACGACATACAAATGCGGATCTTACATAGATATTGGCTCGGCTGGGCAGCCTCAACTGGGAGTGTCACCGTACATGGGTTCTCGGCGTCGGGGGCCGAAGACATTTAATGTGTACATACATGCATGCAGCTTACTTTTTAGCTGCAGTAGCTGAAAGGTGACAGCCCTTTAATGTGAATCTAATTTCGCCACATTTTCGTCCCATATAAGCATTTGACATCGACAAACCCTTGCAAAAGGCTAGCGGACTTTCGTTCTCTTCGACTTGACTGATCTGCAACCACCTGGCCGCATCAACAGTAGTTTGCAATGGACAGCAGAATCGTCAACGATGGACAGGAGCATAGGTCCTATGCCTATTCTCCAGTCGAGTATCAGCAACCTTACCCGGATCCAATTGTCTCCCCACAACCTTCTCTAGGTCAATTCCCAGCACAGGCCGTCTCCCCTCAGTCAGCTTCACGCGCATCGTTCCCACAACATTCACCATGGCTTGATCCCCAAAGCCCCAACCTTCGAGATACTCCAGACTACGATAGGGTTCATGATAGCGGTAGAGGTCTGATGATGGGCCTTGACCCATACTCCAAGACTCCTGATGTTCATGTCGCCCGATCAACCACCGCCCTGCCCGACTCGGGTCCTCTGATGTTGAGGATCATGAAGAGTCGATGGTCTATGATCGTGTGCTTAACAATTGGTGTTGCTGGCGCAATCGGTCACCACTTTTTGTACAATCATTTGGACGGCCGCGAAGCATCGAATCAACAATGGTGGATGCGCTTAGGTCAATTAATCTCCTTCATCGCCAATGCCAATTTCATTCTCGCTGCAGTTATGGCCCATCAGCAAGTCGCATGGCGCGCTGTTGGCCAGAAGGGATTCTCTATACACGCTGTCGACGCTCTATTCGGGGCAACGCACAACATCATCGAACTTTTCAACAGGGAAGCGTGGGTCAAATCGTGGTTTGTCATGTTTCTTGCCTTGTATATGTGGTTTAGCCCCCTTGTTGTTATCCTATCATCAGCATCGCTGTATGTTGTTCCAGGCGAAATGATAGAGGACACTCTTTGCCCATCGATCCGCACTCTCAACTTCAGCAATGAAGATAAGAAGAGTTGGCAGACTCCCAAGAAGGCTGATGGTGAGATCTTGAACGGCCGCTCCCTTTCTGGCTACAACTGGACAGCTCCAGAGGGAAATCTTGCAAAGGATGCCGACACTAATGACAACATCTTTGAGTACTACAACGTACCCTCACCTTCTCTTGATCGCATTGCTTCTGGCGTTTTCTCAAGCGGGCAGACAACTCAGAAGGCCAATGTATCTCGTGAGGTCTGTGGAGATGGATGGGATTGTTCCACAACGGTTCATTTCGTCGGACCTGGCTATAGATGCAAGGAGATTGCCAATGGAGTTGGATCTGAGATGAAAAGCTTCGGGGACGCCGAGGCGCCTTTCAACCTCAACAAGCTTGTACCCGCTTCCAACTTTACATATTTTGCAGAGACCGACAGGGGAGAGTATATGAGGCCCCAGATCGACAATGTTGGCGAGCGTGGTATCCCCTCTAAGGCCGATGGACCGGATTTCCCAAAGCATCTCGGGGTGTTCCGAATCGAACCTTCGATCTGGATTGGTTACGCTGCTGTGAATGATCACACCAAGGAACATGCCAAGGATAGTGAAGCCAATGGATGGAACGATGACTATACCCCAATCATTTTCGCCTGTGACCATTGGGAAGTCAATTACACGGTTACATTGAACTACACCTCCGGAGTCCAGAAGTATAACGTCACGAACAGAGATTACAAGCGAAAGATTATCGATACTACCTGGAGAGGCAACAAGTCCAATGATGGAACGGCTGATACAAACGTTGCCAAACCAGAAAGCAACTACGTCAGCCCTCGCAGTGACAACGCTCGATACCGTCGCATTGCAGCGTATCATAGTCTGGGTCTGAAATTTCGCGAACAGCTCGCTGGCAACGTCAAGATGTCAGGGGGACTTGTTCTTGCCGATGGTCCTATCACCACTACAGACCTCCTTGATAGACACGAGAGTCTTCCCGTCCACAATTTTCAAGAAACGATCCGTCGTGTTTATGAAGACTTGATCATCTCTCTTCTTTCCGATCCTCAGCTGCTTGCCGTTGCCTGGGCCTCGGACCCCTCCAAGCTCTCTGGTACTGGTATCGGTGGTGACGAAACCAAGTACAAGTGCGAACGTCGAAGAAAAGCCAATTTCTTCGACTACGGCTGGCCAGTCCTCGCTACTGTTTATACGATTTCGTTCACCATTGCAACAATTGGTGTGTACTTTGGTATCGAGGCCATGTCAAGCGATGGAACGTCTGCTCAACGCGTAATGACTTTCTCTACTATCGCAGGAGCTACCAAGAAGGTTAGCGTAGACGAGGCTGACAAGAGAGCGACCAAGATTAGGTGTTTCCCAACTGATGAACGTCCTGGAGAACGGACGTATGAATTTAGAGCCGAGTTAGAAGGATGATGGGGGTTGAGGGATATGGACGTGGAGGAACACGCTCTACACACACAAGAAGACGAGGAGATTGCCCATAATTATAATTTCTTAATCAATGTATTTTCGAGTTGAAGAGCTCCCTGGAGTATCCTATGATTTGCCGCGTACATGGAACAACTCGGTCGTGCTGTCGTTATACTAGATAGCTAAAAACGCCACGTCCCCGTTCTAGTTAGCTATTTACTGTAGTTGAGCTTTTACGGATACGGTATACTAACATTCCAACCGCCCAAGCAAGCCATGTTCTCGACAGCTGAAACCACCAACCAATAAGACCTTGCTTACCCAGACTCAGCCGCAGCCAAGGCAGACTGACTGGCTGCATGCGACTTCAACACCTTTGGCCGTCCGGCGGACAAAGGTGGAATTTCCCCGCATCTCAATCTTTCACCATGGACCCCCTCTCAATCGTCAGTGGTTGCGCTGGGCTCATCAGCACCATCGGAAGCTTGGGCATATCTATCAATACATTTGTGCGAAGCTGCCGAGAAGCCCGCAAAGATCTCGACAAGGTATCGCGTGAGCTGCATTCGCTCCAAACTATTCTTGAGCTTATCCAAGAGGACGCCAAAGATGACACAATACCGTTTCCACAGACAATCGGACACCACGTTTCTGGCATCGTGTCCAATTGTAGCTCAGTTGTAGTCCAGATTCAGACGTGCATAACCAAGTATGGAGATGGACGGATCAAGAGTAAGGCCTCGTGGGCCATCAATGGCCAGGGCGATATGGAAAAGTTGAGATCAAGTTTGGAAGCCCACAAGTCAGCACTCGAGTTAGCACTGGATATGCTGGCCTTGTCTCTCGCAAAGGACATCAAAGCTGACACCACTGAAATACGCAACGATACGGCTGCTATCAAAGACGACACGGCTCAGATTTTGGAGGAGATAGCACGGCTTCAATCTCGATTACCCGACAGAGCTCCAACACCGAATGATTATATTCTCCAGAGGTTTCTAGAGGACATGGCCACTTATACCGAGACAACTCTTGATGCTGATGAAGAGTTCGGCGACCGTACGAGCTCGAAGGCCCTGTCCTTCATTGACGAGCGTCAAGAGAGTGCAACTGGCTCATCCCACGAACCTCGCCTTGGACGTTCTGAACCGGTGCTGGATGTCCGCAGGGAAACCACTGAACCAGCCAATTCACAGCCTGGTGCTTTAGATATCGCCCAAGATGAGTCCCAGGAGCATTGCCTACCTGTCAGCGTCGTCCGAGATGATGAGGCAAGATCATCATCTCCTGACGCATTGTCAACAACCCAAGCGAATCAAGATAACCACCGCGACTATTCGAACCCACTCAGTTCTCTCACTATGCGAAGTCTGCTCTCTAACCGGCTTAAAAGGAAGCCACTCAGCGAACAAGTAAGAGAGGCTAGGAGAGACCGTTGGGCGAAACCAGAATATCAAATCAACTTATACGGAGGGAATATCGTTCTCGATCTGCCGGTAGATGAGACAATTCTTAGTGCTGTCCCCCATTATGCTCCTCCAGGACGCGACGAGTTCACCCACTCCAGATTCACCTTCATAACCTGCCCACCCGAACAATTTGCTTTGCAAAACTATACACTTCGGTCCACACTCTTTTCTAAACCACGGGAAACCATATTCATTCTGGTTTTGCAGCCACATCCTTCAGACACAGATTGCATGCATCAATGGGACATGATCCACAATGCCATCAAATATGCCAATGATAGATCAAATATGGAGATTTGGAAAAAGGTCCTCGTCCATGTTCACCTCCAGGACGGGTTCTATTGGAAAGACACGCCTTGGTCATATTTTCTTACAGCCATAGGCGCAACACGGAGGATTCACCTTCCTGCTGCGAGACTAGAAAATACCCGACTAAGCGAACCGGTCCATGGCGAGGCGGATGAAATAGCCGGGCAAAAGGTGCATTGTGCCATGCATGAGGTATGTTATCAATTAACATTTGCCCTCTAATATTTATACACAGGGGCTAATTGAACAATAGTACACAGTACAGTTGCGTTGTGTACCCGACAAGGATGCGGGAAAATACTTGATGAAGACCGTCCCTGCAGATATTCCCATCCAGGTTGTAGTGACATTTGGTCACGGTGTTGAAACCCCCGAATTGAACAATCCCGGGTATAACGCATACGTTCCATGGACAAGCGCCATCAATCAAGTTATCAAAGCTCAGCATATCATAAATATGAGGTTTGTCGACGTGGTCTCTCAGAGCGACTACAGGTTTCTATTTGCAACCTTGGTCACGACGGAGGCCTTGGCCAAGAGCCGTCCTCTGAGCATGTATAATCTAGAAGTTATTGAACTCCATGATCTGATTTGGACGTTGAGACGAAGACGTCTACAAGGAATTGTTAGACGAATCGGAACTTTAAAATAAAGTATAGCTTAATTAATATATTATTTTTTATCTTTTAGTTACGCTTGAATTGCAATAAGCATCTCCTATCCAAGTCACATGACCACTTCCCCGAATAGCTCAGCTGGAAGAGCGTTCGGCTGTAACTGAAAATTGACACCGAAAGGTCACTTGTTCGATCCAGGTTTCGGGGAATCTTTTTTTTTCTTTTGGTCTTCTTTCCAAATGTTTCGAGCTCACTTCACCACATAACTACCTCAAAGCTACATGCTAAATCCGTTTCTAGTAGTTAGTATATCAGATTGTGAGTTAGTAGACATAAAACATATCTCAAACCAACGTATTGTTTAGTTGTAAAATACCCGCCAGGTTAATGAATCCAGACCTTGCCAAGCTGATATAGCCTCACTTGGCTGTTCAGGCTTTGCGAGAGATGAATTAATATCGATGTGTAGGTTAGCAGGCAGCAGCCTATATTGGTCACTGGTAATAGGACGATATGGCGCTGAACATGTAGACTTGAATGGCATCCGACAGTCCTGCAAGAAAGCTTGTTACATCCCTGTAGTTAAGTGTAATAAGAAACAGCTGCTACCGTAATCTATTGGCTGAAGATCGTTGCATATTCGTCAGCTTTCGTCAGGTGAACATATTTGAGGCCCAGCTCGATGCAAGTCAGCAGTTGCGGGGTTTAAGAAAGAGAATAATCCGGCAGTCACACCAAATAAACACAGTCGCTGTTGTTTGCCCCAAAACATTCATTACTCCGTTCTCCAGTGTTTCTTGCATCTGTTGTTGAGCTACAGGTGTAGGCGTCAGTGGTCGCTATGGAACAGCCATTTACCTCTATTGAGGATATGTGGAAAGATGCTGGTGAGAGGTTCGAACAGCGCAGTGGGAAAGCCATCAATGCGAGACCAGCAAAGAGTCTAGACGACTGCATACAGAAGATCAGCTCAAATCATTCCATGAAAGAGTCGGATCAAGGCCAAGGTAGCAAAAGACACAAGGAACGCGCTTTTATATTCATCCAGTGTATGAAGCTACTTTGTGGTGTTGCAGCCAAAGCTGGCGACTCAGTAAGTTTCCCCGGGCTCCAGCCTGCCTTTTGCGCCAAATTCCCTTCTGTTAACCTCATGTTAAGCTCGTTGGAGGTGCTGCATCGATGTGCACTAATGCACTATTTATGCTCCTCGAGATACCGGAGCGACTGAAGGACTTCCATGAGCAGATTGACAACCTCTTAGCGATATTGGAGCCTAGCCTGGCCAGCTTTCGGATCTACGCCAAGATAGACCAGTTCGAGGAACTGGAACCAGAGCTCAGACTAGCCGTACATCAAGTGATGGTCTCTTTTGTAGACATATGCGCGCTTTCGATCGAATTCACAGAGGCGAGCCGCCGGACCAAACTGAAGAATTCTCTTAAAGCAGGATTATTACAGAATGATTCTGGTATCAAAGAGAAAACTGCAGAGTTTCACAGACTGTGTGAAGGTCACAGTTGGATCCAAACAACACAGACTCTCAAGACATCTTTTCAGACTCTCCATGCCGTCCTAGAAGTCGACAGCCGCGTCAGAAACTTTCTATTGCGAGACAACATCAAGATACAGCAGGTCCAACATGGCATTGCCAGCCTCAACGCCTCCGATACCAAGAGCAAGACCGAAGAGATGACCCGCAAGCACATAGAGAACATCGAAAAGACGCTGGACATCAACAAAGATCAGTTTGAGTCATCAAAGATCCTCAGTAACCAGTATGATGGTTCTGCAAAGGGCACTGCTCTATGGTATCAACATCTTGACTGGTACACTGCCTGGAAGGATAAGGATGACAGTAGTGCGAAACCTTTGGTTTGCGTCACGGGTGCACCCAACACTGGCAAGTCGATGCTTCTCTCAGCAATGCTTCGTGATATACGAACTTCTGTCGAGAGAACAGGAAAGCAAGTCCCAAGATGCTTGGTTGCTTCTTACTTTTTCTCCGAAGTTTCGAGCAAGGATGGCAAAGGCGATTATGACAAGCGACCCAATACAATGGCTTTAAAGTCAATTGCCGCTCAACTGGCGCGCCAGAGTTCCGCTTATGCAAAGGCAATATCCGAGGCTTGTGACGAGCAGAAGCCCAATTTCTTCAGAGACATGACCTACCCCCAGCGATGGGACTTTCTCGGCATTGGATCGCCGAAGGGCAAGACAATACATTATCTGATCCTAGATGGACCAGGACTACTCCTTAACGAGGACAATGAAAGGAAAAGTGAATTTGACCAATTGCTACGAGTAATCTCCCAATCAGCTGGATCTGCATTTAGAGTCATCATTTCGGCGCCAAGGGATCCTTTTACACCGGAGGAGTCGCTTTCTTACCATCACATTCAAGTTCAGGAGCACAGCCGTTCTGATCTCATGGCATTTATCCGTGAAGAAATGGACAAGAAACGAATATTTCCAGACCAAGAGGATACCGAGTTGAGAGACAAGATCACTACGGGACTGACAGATCGTGTCGATGGAAACTTTGTCAAGGCAAGGGCCGCGTTAGACCGGGTCCATGAAGTTGAAATGGCTGACGGGATCGAGTCAGACATCGACAAGATCTTGAACGAATCTGGGAAGGACGGGAAGGACATTTCCAGACAAGTGATTACGCAGTTGGAGGAGACCTTAACTGCAGCTGAGATTGATGAGCTCAACGAACTACTCGCCTGGATCGTTTGTGGCCGATGCTATTTCGATGTCGCTGAGCTAAAGCAAACGCTGTTCTTCCGTTTCAAGAAGAAGGGTACGCTTCGGCTCGAGCGGAAGATTGCAGGGAAATACTCCAGCATTTTGAGGATCACGCCAGAAGGTCATGTTGACCTTGTCGAGGATTGGGCTCATTTGCTCGACAAGCCAAGAGATCGACCGAGAAGCGATGACGACACACCACGGTTCACAGTCAATATCACTATTGACAAAGGGGATAGCAGAACAGTTCAGTCATTCTTGTGGAGCCTCTCTAGAAAGATTGACGATATTCAATATGATGGATTCGGCTTTCAAGCAGTCAACAACCGCCAGATTACAAAAAGCAGGATCGAAGTTAACAAAGTGGATGGCTGCTTGAGCATCTTGAAGCTCACATTCAGCATGCTGGCGGACGATTCTTTGAACTCTAAAGAATCAGAAAGCCTTTTGCGCACACTTATCCAATACTTGCCACGACACCTTGAAATGCTCGATCAAGAGGCTACTGGTAACGATGATTTGACCCCATTAGAAAAGAAGGAAATTGGTTCTGCGATTGTGAACCTCTTTGGGAACTCACAGGTGATCAAGCAGAAATGGAATTCCTTCCGGTTTGTGCGAGAGCTCATGGATGTGCATGAAATCGACGTCTTTCGAAGATGGCTAGCCAAACCTGACGTGACTAGCCACCTCGGTTATTTCGACCGTCGCTGGCTGAACGATATTATTCAAGATTCGAACTCGAACCGGAAGCTGTTATCTACAATGTTAGAGACGGTTTCAAAGCACTGGCTGTGCGAGCGGAGCTGGACTGCGGGTCCAGCTTTTATGTGGGTGAAAGCCTATAGACTAATGTGTTTATCTGAAGATTCTGTAAAGGTTACACAGATCAAAGCATCCGACCCAGAGAATATTGAAAACGAGAACCAGGAAGATACTTTGGCAATCGCCGAGTGGGCTATCGCGGAGTTCAAGATAGTCGTTGAGAACAGAGCACTCATGTACGAGCAAGTCGGGGACGCATGCTGGTGGATGAAGCAATTGAAAGAGGCCACGCAGGCTTACGAAATGGCCCTTAGCATTGGATCTCTGGACTTTGACTGTCTAATGGCCCTTTCAAGTTCGTTGATTAGCCAGAAAAACGACGAAAGAGCCTTTGAGGTCCTGACAGAGGCGATGGAGAATGAGAACTGCGAGTATAAGTCTGAAAATCAAGTGGTCGGCCTCGTCAATCTGGGTGGGATATGCTTCAGGCTCGGGCGAGACCAAGATATGAAGAAGCATATGATTCATGCCTTGGAGCTGAGGCCAGATGACACTAATATCTGCTATCAATACTTCCTGATGCTTCTTGTGTGCAATATGCACCAAGACATCCTCGAACAAGTCCGAAGTCTGGCTGAGGTGCAAGAAGGGGCAGAAGCGCCAACCAGGCTCCAAGGAGTCCTCGATGAAATTGTGCAGGATGATGCACGAGTTGACCTCGTCTTGCCAAGGATTTGCAGGATCATCTCAGAAGACCACGAGCTTTTCACCATCACTGCAAACATGATGCCCCTCATTACTGAGGAACAGGAAGGCAAAGAGCGAGTACTGTTTTGCAAAGGCTTCGTGTCTTATTTTTACAACAAGATCAAGGGTCTCGGCCAGGATGCTGCGCTTGACCTTTGGCGAGCTAGTCTTCCTCTTTCTCAAGGATCAAATTGGAACCGACTATCAAGTCTGTGGGTATGCGCTCATCACTTCGAGCAGGCAAAGGCTTTGCGAGAGACAGACCTTGAAGCATCAGAAGCCGAGCTTTGGAGATTACGCGATGTCACAATGCAGCAGATTGGGCAGAGCTTTGGTGCCAACAACTACATCGCAGCCTATTACGCCTACATCTTAGGCGATAGCACTCAGTCCAAGCCCTTTTTGAAACGTGACTTTGATAGTGCGATGGCCTTGCTATCTGACGACACTGAGAGTAACGACTTGGTCGGCTACATGTATTTGCCAGAAACCCTCACCGCTAGCGGGGATTATGATGGAGCTTTGCGCGCTTTTGGACTCTTGCCAACAGTTGAAGTGACAAAAGAAATGATGTCTTATCTACTGGTGTTTCAAGATTCCTATACACAGGATCTTAGCACCAAGTTGATAGGCACTCTATCGGAAGGCGAATGGGCGGCCTGCCGACTTTTAGTTCGGTTAGAAGATCTCTTGCGAGAAATCTCCAAGCCAGCGGTAATCGACCTAACAAACATTGAGCACGATGATTACAACGAATGTCCTGAGAGCATGGTTGCAAGAGAGCCTTCGGCAGCATATGAAGCCATTCGAGGTCAGATTTACGAGCTGAAGCAAGCGGCAGAAACATCAAGGGATATTTCACAGTATACCTTTTCTTGTAATGGGAACTGTGGTAAGGACTGGGATTTTGTCAATTCGTTTCATATTTGCAAGTACTGCAGAGATGTCGGATTTTGTGACGACTGTTTCCAGAAGCTGAAGGCTGACAAGCTGTACGACATGGACTTTGAATCAAGATGCAGTGGTGCTCATGACTGGTGGTATCTGCCGCACTGGACGAAGGAGACTTATCTGAATGCATTGTATAAGAAGGTTGAGGTCGATGGAAAGTTGATTGATGCGAACGCATGGCTTCAACAGCTCAAGGAATCTTGGTCAGGCGTGGAACCGGCTCAGAGGGTAGAATGACATGGGAATGGGTAACTGGTCAGAGACAGACATCTACAATCTTACATACATGTACGCTAGTGAATATGAAAGTCTTGCGTTAATAGCACATTCCCGCCTTGATCCCTTGAATATTCATTTGGGTCAACACCTTGTACATAAGCATCCCCAACCAGTCGGTATCCTTCACCCTCAGGCCTCAGAACGAAGCACAGAGGACTTCCAAAGATCAAAACTACTTCATCGCCTTTCTTGGCACAGTATGGTGCCAGGCCAACACGATGACTATCCGTCACGAAGAAAGTGCGATCCGAGAACATAGCATGGCCGAGGCTCATGCAATATGGTGTTGTATACCGCTCTAGCCGTGCCTCCAGCCGTAGATTTGGTTCATAATCCTCGGGCAAAAGATCAAAACCCATATAGACACGGGATATTTGTCGGAAGTGATCTGGGGCTGGGGTTATTGGATTAACTCGGTTGCTTGTATCAGAATCCATGACCAACGCCCGCCAAACCTGCTCTTGCATAATCTCGGGAAGTGATGAATACAAGTTAACAAGTGTAGAAAGCGCAGTTGCTGAACTCTTAGCCGACTCAGTATCGGCACCAGGGACACCTTCCCCGCTCAGAAATGGGCCAATGACGCGCTCCAACTTGCCCAATCTGATGCCTCTCGCTTTCAGGATATTGTCCATAAACTAATGTTGGTCGGTTGTCCATTCGTAGCGCCACTAAGGGCTGCGCTGCGAATTAAATACTCGAATGCGAAACCATCTAGCAACTGATTCGAAAGCTCCGGAAGCCAAGATGGTCCAAAGTCGTTTGTTAGCATTCTATTGCCGAGAATGCAGTCAAGATTCCCTTTACTCTCGACCCAGACCCTTACCCATGTCTTATAGACGTCTGCCACTCCAAGAGAGTAGTCCGCAACGACTTGATGATCCTCAGCAATACCGATGAATCCATATAATCGGTCACGGGGGTCCGTCACCTGGAATCCTCTTGATCGTTGTATCAGTCTGTTCATTGAGCGATCAGAGCGTATTTCAGCGTCATTGTTGAAGGATGGATCGAATGTGACGACTATTCCAAACATCGCTTCGATTGCTGGCGGACCATATTTATTAAACAGGCGTAATGGCGGACTTGGATCTGTGTTGCTCCAGTTGAGGTTCCCTCGCATAAGACCAAAGATAAGGACAAATGACCAGACAGTTGGTAAGGGTACCCAGGCTGATCCACAGCCTACCATACATGTGCTGTTGGATGATACATGCAGATTGTCATTAGCGAGAACTAGTTCTTGAATGATCCAGATACGGCGCCAAAATGGACGGTCACACAAGGCCCATATAGCATCCCATGTCGTCTCGCCCAAGTCAAGCCCACGGTGCGCCATATCGGCCGGGGAAAGTTTGCGAAGCTCGCTTAATGGGTCCCGATCTTCATGATCTTCAGTGGCTTCGTTCATGATTTTGTCGAATGTATCGCCGGTTTTCTTTATGGCTGACAGAGCTCCGTCACTATTCGAGCCGGGAGGACCAAGCCAAGCGAGAATTGTGGTGGCTGAACCAAAGAGATGACCAATTCTCTGAACTTGTCGTCCCTTCTCATCATCGTCGTCTTGGTTGATACACAAGGCGTCAATCCAGAGTGTTCTTGGTTCGTCTATCGATCTGAGGTATCTCAGTGCGATTTCTAGATTCTCGCCGACAGGGACGGCCACACTGTTGATGTTTATGGGTTGTGAACTCTTAGAAGTACCCCAAGTGTATGAAAGTGCCTCATATGACGGTGTTTTGTCAAAAGAATGGACATTTAAGCTACACGCAATCCGTTCATTCCGCTGACCAGGCTGTAGAATGAGGAGGCGAAGGTCATCCCCCCGTAGTGGCAGCGTATCGTATAACCGGTGAGGTGAGCCCATGGTCGGCTGTGCTTTAAAAAATCTAGATGTTGTTGGAAAGATTAAGTGAAATATTTCAGCATTGGAAGTCGAGGTTAAGACATCACAGAACAATTGACGGCTAATCTTCGCATAGCTCTCCGGAATATTATCATAAAATAATATTTCGACTTCTCGTATCATCCAATCAACTTATCCCCTGTGGCTTAGTTGGCTAAAGCGTCCGACTGTTATTCATAGACAATCGGGAGATCGGAAGTTCGAGCCTTCCCGGGGGAGATTAGTTCTCCTTGTTCTCTTTTATCAAAGTTTCTTTTTCTTTTTTGACCTTGACTCTCTTGATCTATCCTATTTTGTTCCGTGTTCTTTTAGTTGTGGCCTTGTTAATGTAAATGATTGAAAGGCGGGGTCGACAGACTCGTGTAACATACTATGACATATCGGATAACATGAAGATGTTGTCTCAGAAAGAGTTAAGTGAGTTACCTATTTACAATTGAGATTGATGCAATTATTATTGAATATTGTCTTCTAAATCTAACATAACATAGAGTTCTGAAGCCGCGCTTGGGTTTACTCTCCGGTTCCTTCATTTCCAAGAGCAACCACGTCCTTGATGCTAACAACATCAACAAACTTGGGTAGAATTCGTTTCATAAGAAACTCATGAACCTCAGGCTCATCATCCATAGTACCGTCCTCAACACAGATAATGTGATAGTCAAGCTCTGCCCCGGCCCTAGCACTACTTAGAATACTTCCCATTGTCGTCAACCCAACCAAAACGATATGCTTTATCCCACGAGCCCGCAGGTAAGCCGCCAAGTCCGAGGATCCAAAACAGCTTGGCTGCAGCTTACCCAACAAGATCTCGTCTTTGCCACCCCAACCGCTAGGGGGCATCAGCTGTGGAGGAACTGCGTAATGGGGACGATTGGGGTCGCATGGGGCGTTGGCGAAAGCGCCGGATGCTTCAAGTTTTGCGACCCAGCTGGCGAGCTTGTTGTAGGGAGAGACGAATGCATTTGAGTTAATTGCAAAAGGGAGGGTATGGTGAATGATCATGGGAACATCGTCGTAGGGTGAGTTGTTCGATTTGGGCGCTGCACGGTGAGACTTGATTTCTGAGCGGAAAAAGTCGAGAAGCTTCTGAACTTTGCCGAGGTAGGCAGCTTGTTCTTCCTTTGAGAAACGACCGAGAATTTGAGTCTGGACGTCGGAGAGAAGAAGAGCCGTGTGGTTGAGGGAGACTGGGACGTAGAATGGAGATGACATGATGTTGTGATGTTAAAATAAGGAAGCGATGACTGATGTCAAAGTCCTTCAATTGTAAATGCAACTGATAAGAAAACAAATAACAAGTGGCAAAGCAAGAACAAGACTGTCAATTATATAGGACGTTATCCAGACCACTGAAATGAGAATATCGGCTTTTCAGAGCTGAATGAATGAATTGTCCGCAGCAAAGGCCGTCAGTTTTAAGCGCTCAAAGTTGCTTTTGCGGACTAAAGTATAAATAGCTAGAACTTGTCACCAATCAAAAACAGTGTCTCTTCTTTAAACCCTGCTAAGTCCGTTTTGACACAGATTCATCACGGCTTATTGGGCACTTCTTCACCAAAACACCGGATCGCGGATTTCGGTCATTTACTAGCGTTTACTAACTCGGCCGAGAGAGCTACGGACCCGGAACAGGGTGAGCCACCATGTCATACGAAAGGCTCGTTATAAATGGCACATACGTATCTAATATTATAAACAAGCATGTTGAACCAGACTAATGTGTTCTGCACCACCTGAGAACTGGATTTGCTGCCCGATTCTGCTAATAGACATCGAGTTAGTTGCTAATACTATAGTTCGAGATACTCGTTTGCAGTCTTGCACAGACTGCGAACCACTTCGACTTGAGATAGAATGTTCGCCGGTTATATAAAGTATGGAAATTCCCACTGGGTATAAAACAAAATCCCCCGAAGCTCAATGTTCTGTTGCCCATGGTGTATGTATCTAGACCTGCGGCTTTTGGCCGTATACGATCCTCTGTCTAAAGTAGGGATGATGCTGTCCTGATCTAACCTCTCGTCGAAGCTGTGCACAAAAAGCATGGAGTTGGTCCTCGGTCCAGCCCAGAAGCTCACAGGCTAGGAATAGAAGATACCCCTCATAGTCCCTTTCCAAGGCCGCTTGCATGTAGTAACCTACCTGTCTAAGCCGCTCTTCAGTATGCCAGCCTCCTACTGGCGCCTGATTCAATGCCTGTTAGTTTGTCTGTGGGGTTGAGCGCAGAATATTACGTTACCTTCAAATCGACGACGTTTATATTCACAAAGCCTGCTTCCTCCATAGACCTCCTCTGCACGTCCTCCCGAACTATAGCAAAGCTTCTTCCTGCTCGTTGACCACCTTCTTCGAATACTTGACCCCAGCGTTGCATTGCACTTCCATCCGGGATAGAATCATCGTCACTTTCCATTGTCGAAGAGACTTCGTAGCTTTCTACCCAGCCGCCTGGGGCACAGGTGGTGAATGCTTCATGGAGAGTGGCGGTCCAATCGGAGATGCTTCCCAGCAGAAACCGCATGTGGACAAAGTCAAAAGAACCTGGGCGAAAGGTCCAAGAGCTATTGGCATCTTCGATTTCGCTGCGAGAGCTTAGTGGTTATTTGGTGTCAATCGTAGTTGGGGACTTACAGTCGTAGATTCGGCGGCACCCAGCCAGGTTGAATCGGACTGATCTCAGTCCCGATTACCTCGACACCAGGATGTTCGTCCGCAAAGTCGCTACGCTCTTGTGAGCTTCACTCATATTGCTGGTTCTATTCGACTCACATGGCCCATATAGCTATCGTCTTGTTAGCACTAGTAGTCCGTTCTTGTTGGATATCTTGATATATCCTACCTGTTCCCGTCCCGATATCAAGCACCCTCTACAGAGATTGTCAGTGAACTGGAAACACGATACACGCCATGACATGTGGAACAAACCTGGATATTAGGTTTCAGGGGTGCCAAATGTAGCTTGTCGCCTAGCAAGAGTAGAGTAAAGTGATGTCTGCTCTTTATCAAAACTTGATTGATAATACGAACTGATTGTTCACTTACGCAATATCCAGAGAAGCACTCGCTTGAGTATCATTGGATGCCCTGCAGCATATTAGACGAGTTCCACCCAAGGACCGAGTTTACCCACCAGTACTGAGCAGTTCCTCTATCAGAATGATAGGTCCTGCCATGTAAAGTTCGATACTCAAAAATGCTTGAACTTAGCGAGTAGGTCGAATCTGCTACATTGGACCCAAGAGCAGAGTCCACGTCCGAGTCGCTCTGGTCGTCGAAACCCTCATCGAGCATATCATCATCATCGTCTTGATTCTGATTCTGGGACACAAATAAATTAGTAAACCTGCATGAACTGAACGTGAATGTTTCGGACCTCTTGGGATTGCTGAAGGTTCTGTAAGACTTCCCATGCCGGGGTTGGGGCAGGCGGGAGAACCATCCCCGGTGACGCTCTAGGCTCGTTAGCCATCTTGTTGCAATTGATCTGTCTTGATGATTCTAGAAACCCAAGCAAGAGTTCCAAGAGTTTGCGGCTAAGGAGGGGATTTTATCATGTTACTCAGTCGAGATTACGACGCTGGCTGCTTATTCCCCCAGCAGCGCGGGACGTTCGGTAGTGACGCTAATATTGAGGACTAGACGCAAATGGAAAAGCGTTCCGGCGTGGCGGTTTCTGATCAAACCTATTGGAGGAGATTGGATAAGAATCCCAGGTGCTCGGACTCAAGATCGTCGTCGTAGTGGCTTGTTAGTTCATGTAACCACGCGCGAGGCATCAATTTTCATTCCCGGGTACATTCCGCGGCCAGTCTCGCTCAGTAGCCAACTGCCAATCGGGATGGCTATTGTCATTTTATTGAACTGGGCCAATGAGGGATTCTTTTTATCAGGGCGAAGGATCCGAGACAAGAGACAAGCGAGATATTGTCTTGAGACAGGGTTGCGATACGATGGCAGACCTCGCTTCTTATATCCGCAGGCCCATGATTTACAGTCTGTGCATACCGGCACATTCCAATTCATTACCCGTTACATCCGGTCAATCTAAATTATATCCATTAATGCTAAAAGAGAGGAGTTGAGAAGGGACCTACCCTGAGGCGGAGAAAACAACAACAAAACGACAACAGACTAACAAGAGGCTTACGCATTGGGAGAAGTCGGGTGTTCTTGGATATGAATCTCAATTTTCTGACAACTGCGCAGGGTTCTTTGAATTATATGGAAAGTATGCTTGAGATAAACATCTTGTCATAATAACAATAGCTTCTCAGTTTGAATAGCTCATCATACAATAAGATTGATCAAGAAACGCTCAACACAAATTACGATGATGGGCCTATCCTCGACTACTTAAACCCCAGGTTCAAAAAAGAAAAAAAGGTAATGATTATACAACACAGTAAAGAGCGGTAATTTCCTTTTGAATTTAAGCAAACCCCTGGGATGCAGGCCTAATAATCATCTTCTACTGCCAGCTGTTTCCGTTATTCGCAATCAGATTAGGAGCACCTCGGAGATTTCCAGAAATCTTCTTCGCTGTCGCCTCTCCCTTCAACCACTTCGTAATCTCAGCAACTCCCTCGATTTCCTCCACGCTCATCGCATACAATACCAGACCAGCCACATGAGGAGCAGCCATCGATGTTCCGTCCTCAGCAAAGGTATACGTGTTGGACTTGTGACCAGCTGAAATTATACCAACTCCAGGAGCCAAGATGTCCACTGTCTTTCCCCAGTTGGAGAAATCAGCCACAGCCCAGTTGGAATCGATCGCGCCAACGGTGATGGCGCTCGCAGCAGACCCCGGCGACTCCTTGGCCGCATCGATATTATCATTACCAGAAGCGACCACCGAGACCACGCCCTTCTTGGATGCATTGTCAACAGCCTTGTTGAAGGCCGCCGATCTCTCTCCACCTAGGGACATGTTGATAACGGCTCTCCATGTACGATCCTTCTTGACGATATCGTTGACGGCCCAGGTAAAAGCATCCAGGATAATAGAAGTATCAGATTCATCACCCTTAAAGACCTTGAGGGAGAGAACATTGGCCTTCTTTGCAACACCATATGTCTTGCCAGCGATGGTTCCAGCAACATGAGTTCCGTGGCCATCGGTGTCGGCATTGTTGCCCTTCCAATTGGTCCATGCGGCGGTGGCTCGCTTCCCGAATTCACTGTGAGTCACTCTGACGCCGCCATCGATGACATAGGCGTATGTGTCAGTGCCGGCGAAGTCATCGTAGATATACTCTTTGTACCCCTTCTTTCGGTGGGAAATGGTACCAAGACCCCAGGTTGACTTCTTCTGGACGATCTCATCATCTCTCTTTTTAAGATTTTGCTTGCTCTGAACGCGAGACAACTTCCACACGCGGTTGGGCTCAACAGCCAAGACCTTGTATACTAGTTAGCTTTATGATCCACGGATAGGAAATGGGCGGAAGTTTTGGAAGTGGAGGACTTCTTACGTCTGGGCTTTTCTTGATTTCTTTGATAGTCGCCGAGTCGAATGTTCCAGCGTAACCTTGAAAGCCAGACTTGCTATCATACGTCTTCTCAACACCGAGTTCGGTGTCACGCTTTGTCAGGCTTCTCTTGTGGACGCCCTTGGCCCATTGAATATGGACCTTGGCCTTGGCAGAATCTACCTCTGGCTTCAAGGTGATGATGAAACTGCCTGGGATGACAGCGCCTGCCTCGGCAGTCTGCGCAGCAGGAGCAGGAACAGCAATTCCATATCCTATAAGGACAGTTACTGTGACGGCGATGTTCTTGATGTTGACCATGATGTAGAAGAGACTGATTAGAATGTAATGAATGTGATTCTGTGCTGAGAGGTTCTGGGGATTGTGCGTAGGTTATATACTCTTTCTCAGGTAGCGATCTTGATGTTGGTCCAGTCCATCTTCGAACTCCTTATGAACTGATGTAAGATATGGGAAGACCAGGCTTTCAGCCACAATACTTAACCATAACCAACATATCTAAGGTATAACTTAGGTATATACCTATACCTCTATAGCTATGCACTTGAGTCATCTATCTATAAACCTCATATAATAACTCCTTTAACCCTCTTTATGACATATAAGATAATGCCTCTGTTCATTCTGTTAAGTAAGTCTAAAAAGGTCCCCTAGGATGATGGCCCCAAGAACAGTCATTATTCAGCGTTATGATCCTGATCACCTTCATATGAGCAGTATTGTCTGTTGGATGGATTAGCTGGTGAATTGCCATACTGGCTGTAATGTGTGGGTTAAAGTAACTCTCCACCTGTTCTTACCGTTCCAGACCGTTCCTGAGCATCCTTGCATTTTAGCTATCAATCTAAATTAAGTCTAAAACTGAAAGTGCTCTTTTGAAACCAACGGTGGCTGGTCCAGATGCGACTGTACCTGGATTAGATAGCTCCACATTCCAGAAATGTTGGCGACTACCCTTCTTTCAGGACCACAATACAAAGCTGAAATCCCTTTCCGGGGTTAATTGATCTAGTTCAACATAACACACGATATTGAGAAGCATACAGGAGAAATATCTCAGAGAGTGTAACTTACGTGACTCATGAATTTCGTAGGGTAGGGCGAGAATACCACAATGCAAGGGACGATTCAGCACTACAGATGGTATTATAATATAATTACTTTGTTTCAAGAGACAATACCTCACATACGGAGGATACTTCAGAGACTTCCAATGCCGCCCGGGTGACTACATTACGAGAGCGAAAGGTTCATAAATGAATTTTTTGCACTGGAGCACAGAAACCCTTAGAAATCCCTCAAAAGGTAGTTTTATCTGATCTAGATACGGTGCCGTTTTCCCCTGCGTTAGTCTACCAAGTTAGTCCTCGGGCTGTGGCTGGCTGGCATCACCATCTAGAACCAGGAGGGCCAACATCAGGTCGTACTATTCACCGCAGAGGTTCTAGACCATGAATTGGGAGTGAATAGAACCTATCCATCACTAAGTAAACCAATGGAATGCTGCAATGATATGTACGACAATCAAATGAACCATTTGAAGAAGAATGAGATTATCTGATTTAGATAGCGTTAAGATAAATATCTTCCTAGGACTGTGCTATCAAATATCCTTGTCTTTAGATTATGTCAGAAGCTATTATCTATGTCAACATGTCGTGAATGTTTTAGGTTGGCTGTGGCTTGATGGTTTTGATAGCGCTTGTCTTGAGAGATAATAGTGTTACAACATTCCAGGATCGGGTGGCCACGACTAACACCAGGATGGCTGAGATTCTAAGGGTTAGCCTGCGACATTAAAACCACTGGTCGCTTGTCTTTGCGATGTTTGTCATGGTCTCTGACAGGAACAAGGTAGGTACTGTCCAACAAACAACCAAAACCAGAAACCAGATCTGTCGCATCCCTATCACCCCCAACGCCTACAACGTGGAATAGGATCTCACAGCAGGTCTTTGCCTCTGTGTTTCTACAGAAAAAGCCCTTCTCTACCCAATCACGCGTGGTCTTGATATCGCGAATGAGTTTTACAGAAAAGAAGTTCTCCAACATCGCAATCTTTTACATGGAGACATGTTTCCCAAAATCATCGACAAACGCATTCTCGAGATGATACGACAATATCGCGATATGGAAGATAAAGAGGATTTATATCCTCAGAATTGGACCGTGGTCGACGAAGCAATTGAGAATTTGGAGCTTCGCATGCCGACAAATAAATTGAATGAGACCATGTCAGATCTCTCCCTAGGAGGAATGAGACAACTGAATAATCATTCCTCTCGTTTACCCCGAAAAGTCGTTACTTCTTCACGAAAGCCCAAGAGCGCTACCTCAGATATGATCAGCCCGAGCTCGTCAGGACGGTCAGGCTCGGGCTCCGGTCTTTAACCTCTCCTACACATGAATCAGAACCAAGACAGTCTTCTCACAAAGAGCTGGGTATTTTCTGAGTCCAAAACAAGGACAAAAGTCGCAGGATAACATGCTTGTTTGACCATGGTGTCTTTTATCTTGAAGGGCGCGCACCGAAACGGCAGAAGAGGGAGGAGGGATTGTTGAAGCCATGCATGTTCCATGGACAAAAGGGAAATTGCATAATAATCCGGAGTACAATATTTGAGAGAGTTTGTCTGACATTATTCTGGGTAGAAGATATATGACTTGAGCATGGGTTGAGCATGGGTATTGATATGGGATGACAACACGATAAAGTAGACCAACCAGCGACTCATGATTGAGATGAACTTAGATTAGAGAAATATTACCCAACACTAATTATTGATAATCTTCCTGGATATGACCCTTGACTTGACCTTCTCCAAGAGCTTGTTATAACCTGCAACTCAGTTTCATTGTTCTCAGCTTCCATGGCGCATGCTCACGCCATCCCAATCAACTATTTGATCTCGACACTGTAATGATAGCTATATTTAGCCATGTGGTTCATATGCCGGGTTAACAGGATACTGGCCTCCTTTCGACTAAGGATTTTAAACCCTGGCCTTTGGAATCCTGTCGTTGGTCATCTTATTCTTGGAGGGAGTGGGAGTATGGTTTTATAGAGTTGATGGACCTATCTCAATGACATGGCTGAAGCCAAATAGTAAAGGTCACATGTCCAGACAGCAATAGGGGTTGGAGATATATTACTTGTGATTTCAGTGCGCAAGCTGGAACGATTTGGGTCTGGAGTAGAGTAGTGTTGATGAGAGTCTGTTCACCTACGCCTGTCGCCATCACTATGCTAATATAACCGTGCTAACTGCCATACCTTATCTTATACAATAGCCTGTTGTTAACACAGAGTCTGTAGTCTGTACTGCAAGGGATACCCTAATCTACCAAGACTAACCTGCCTGTAATCGTACCTAATGCTCAAAGTGTCTTGTATATACTATTTTTCTTTTTTTTGTAGTGTTGCTTTGATCGATCTTCCAACTGATAAGGTGATCTCAAAGCGAAACAGTTGTTATCATTCAGGCCCTATTATGTGCTCAGCGGCTTGTCAATACAAGTGAAGCCGAAGCAGAAATGGAAGTGGTTTATTTCCCTGTTTATCTTTCCATAATATTTAGAAAAACATTTTCATTGTAGGTAAAAACGCGATTTTATCAATGTCCACTGTATACGAGTCGTTGGAACTGAAATCCTCATGGTTAACAAGTCACCAGAGCGATCCAAGAACAGGAGATAAGTCCAAACTGTCACGCTTTTATAAAGGTCGAGCTTAGTCAAATAGGTATTTGAAGACTTTGTTCGGCCTTCCCAGTCCGCATTGCTGTTAAACAGTTCTTGAAGTCTAGTCCAGCAAAAAGAATCCCATGCCCGTTTACACTTAGCTTTGGGCCTTAAGCTTGACCAAAGCCATTTGCGGTTCAGTCTCGGCCGAGAATCCGCATTCCAACCTTCGCCTTACTTTAGTGTCAAAGTCAACAGCAAACAGCACAGCATTCTACTCTCACGTCAATCAGAGGATATTGAAACAGCTGGTTGTAATGTCGGAAATTAAGGGACCCGCTATCGCCTTCGCCACACCGCTCTCTGTTTCCGACAGTTCTAGCGCTTACATACAATGGAGCCAGGAAATGAAGCATAAGCTGCATTGTTCCCTCAGCGAGTCTCAAAGAAGCAAAATCCCAAGCGAAAAGCACAATCCACTCAGCCACAGACCTTTAGCCCGCTAAACATCAGCTGTACCTGAGCGTAGACATTTGTAATGCTGATCTCTGGCATGTTGCAAAACTTACTCTCCAGGGGACCCCTGGAATGCTCAGCCTTGATATCCACCACTAAACCAGACTAGACATTAGACCCGTGAGGCATTGCTGTCAGCTTGGTCTGGACGCAGAATCCTGCAATCCTTCGGTTTAGCCAGAATGCTATATAATGCATGCCAAGTCGCAATGGAAGATCCTGGCTTGGGCACGCCACTTGTAGTTTTTCATCATGCATCTGACTTCTTACCTCTCCGTCGCTTTCACAGTCCTAGGCCTCACGGCTGCTTTGCCAAAGGACTGCGCTACTAAGCGCTCTCCTGAGCCCAAGTTGCAAAATGGACATTACATTGTCAACCGCCAGACAAAGTACGCCAACAAGAAGGTCTGGACCTTCAAGGGCAAGAGTCTTCCCGATGGTCTTTATGCCAGCGATTACACTGTCGGAGACACACATGTTTTCGTGCCATCTGGAGTCAAAGTCAAAAATGGCTATCTCGAGTTGACTGTGCCGGGTGGTCAGAAGTCTATGCCCTATAAGTCAGCTGAGGTTGCTACTGAGATAGACAACATCAAGTACGCCTCTGTGAGAACAACAGCTATCCTGACCGAACCTGCAGGCGTTTGCAACGGTAAAGCCACCTGACTTCAAATTAATTGGAGAGTTTTGCTAACGATTTTAGGAATGTTCTTTTACCAGTCTGACACTCAAGAGACTGATATCGAGTGGCTCTCCGACCCCAAGTCCGAATCCAACTATAACGGCATTCGCCGCCTTTGGTTCACAAACCAGGATAGCAATGGCGATGGAGAGGCTACTAGCAAGAACGTTTTGCCTCCCGCTGACCCCACCAGTACTGAGCACGAGTACCGTATTGACTGGACTAAGGACCTTGTCCAGTTCTACGTTGACGGTGTCAAGCAATGGTCAACTAAGAAGGATGTCCCCAACGTTCCTGGACCTTGGATCTGGAACAACTGGTCCAATGGTGATAAGGGCTGGAGTGCTGGTCCTCCCAAGAAGACTGCTGTTTTCAAGATCAGGAAGATTGAGATGTACTACAACACTGCATGAGTGGATGTCAAGAAGCATCGGAGTTACATAATGTCTTGGATATTGTATGCAGCATTGTACTTAAGAACATTTGGGTAGTTTATAAAGCTTAAGGGAAAGGATACAGCATAGAGTTTAAAGAGAAATTTCCCTGCAAGTTAGTTGATAATAGCCATGAATGTACACCTGGGCTAGTGATTTGAATGCTTTTATCTGTGCTAGGTTTGGCCGGATTCGGCGCTCTTGGAATGGAACATCTCTCGTGGGACCAGAACGCCACAAGCTAGGAAGTCAAACGACTTCGGTTAACGTTTGGGAATATCATAGGTCGAAATACCTTCATTTCGATCAAGGTTCCATCGATAGACTCTTCCATCTCCACGCTCGGGACGACAGCCTGCAGTTCATGGAACATCAGGAAGAATCGCTGCGCGGATGCAATGGATACCACTTTGACTCAAACCCTAAAATGCTTGCCGTATACCTATAACCCAGTTGAAGATAAATGCCGCCTCGGCTTCAACCCTCCAGTAGGCCGAGTCCTTGGTGCAATAGCTACGTCGTTGTATATATTTGGAACAAAAGGCACTTTAAGATAAAGAACACGGGCTTAACGTGCCTTTTTATTCCAAACATATACCACGAAGTAGCTATTATACCAAGGTCCAGGTCTACTGGAGGGTTAAAGTCGAGGTCCTTGGTGTAACAACATCGACTTCATAATCTACATAGCCTCCTTATCGCAATATACATAACTGATCATGAAACACTACTCTTTCGTCGGACTGTCCATCGTCATCGCTGGCTTCTGCCCATAAACACTGAGTCTACTCCCTGTTAGTAATCCTACCTCAATTATATCATTAAAAGACAACTTACACATGTCCCACAGTCTGTGTCTTAGGGTTCATAAGCACCCTTCTCATCTCCGCCGCAAAGATTTGCATCTCCTCAGGACTCCACTTGAGAATACCACAAAGTGGCAGCTTGACAAAACCATCTAGTGCCTGGCTGAACGACAATCCGACAAACGTTCCTAATTCCTTCTTCTTCTTGTCTTTAGGCCAGTGACCAATGGGGACGTTATGGATTTGCGGAGTTATCGAGACGAAGCCGGCGTCTTTGGCGAAGTTTTCGAGTTTGCCGTCGAAGTCAAAGGTTCGTCCTGTTATCTCGCCGACTTCTTTGAATATTTTGACCCAGCGGGTGTAGATACTAAACGAAACGGTCAGTGGATTATGATAAAAGAAATATTGAGACTTACTGCTCATCGTCGATATTCACATCTGGATTCTGAGAGTCCATCCGAATATTAGGCTCCATGTGCTGGAACCAACCACCTGGCTTGAGAAACTTGTACATCTGGGCATAGAACTTCTCCCAGTCGTCGATACAACCTTGTAAATATCGAACGTGGATGAAGTCAAACGACTCTGGTTCATATGTCCATTCCAGCTGAGCATCGTCAATCTGAAACTCGACATTCGGAGGAACGAAGTTTGGCTGAGAAGGGGTAATGTCGGTGGCGATTACTTTGGCCGAAGGGTATTTATCACCCATGTTAATGGCCCAGATACCAGTTCCTGTACCGATGTCTAGAATTCTCTATGTCATGTGAGGACTGATTTCGTTGGTTGTGCTGAGTGGGCATACCTGGGGGTTGTCTCCGATGGGGGGGAGGAAGAGCTTCTCATTGAGCATCAAGGATAACCAGTGATGTCTGTGATCGTCAGTGGACATAATACAGTCAAGTAAATCTTTACAATGAAAACCATACATAAGATCAAGGGCTTCAAGTTGCTCCTCGTCATTTGGTGCCCTGATTCGTCAGTGATGTTCACTCCCAGTGAGGAATGCCATACCAATGCTTTCCATATTTGGGATTGGCATAAGTTCTCCCTTGGAAATAGTTGTTCTCAAAGATACTCGATGTGATGGACGAGGTTGACTCAATGTCACTGCTCCAATCAGCTCTGGTCTCATTATAAGCCTAGGCACGTACCTCTCAGGGTTAAAGTTGCTCTCAACGTCATTCCCTTGATCCAACGCAGGATCCTACAAGTCTTAGCACGCAAGGCTCACTTCATTCACGAATTACGAACTAACCGCTTCAATTTGTGTCGCCATTGCTATGGATAGAGACAGAGGATGTAATGAAATCACATCATACGTGCGGGGTCTCTGCTATCTTTTGTATTTATGCTGAGTTGGGGTGACAAGTCATATTAAACTGTGCCGCAGAGATGGTGACATGAACCCATGTACGATATCCAGTCTTGTCGCATTGCAGATTCAAGGGTATTTCTTTTCTTTGCTCTGTTGTTGGCATTACCGTCGATTGCATGTTAGAGGCATAGAGGGACTCAAGATGCCACCCACACCTCCAATCCCCATTCTTTTATTCTGAAATGATATCCATGGCGTTGAAAATAGGGGTCAATGTTAAATTCGAGGTCAAGTCTCCCTTTCCTTTCTTCACCAACTTGCAGGGAGAAGTTCGCTAATGCAACCACATGCTTCGGCAATACCCCTGTTTCTGAACGTCTTCCGCGGATTTCGAACCTTGGCATGCTTCATTATTGGCCTTTGGAGGTCCTTACGTTTAGATCGACAGATCCCATGTAACGTAACGTGTTCATTCCGTAGCCACCAATTGCATTGTTCGGGAGTTTACTATGCTGCCAGGCTCACAAGTCCATGGAATATGTTGCAACTCAAATCTGTTTCTGTACATACAACTCAAATGCTTTTTCCAGATATTAAATTCCATTGACTGCCAAGCAGACTATCCGCAGGGGTTGTTAAAATCGCAAAAAGTCGCTCCAGTAATTCCAGTCCACCAAATCATCACCAACAGCAAAATCCCATGCTTCAAACCCACTCACACCATTAACACTAAATTCAGCATCACCGTGCGCAAGACGCTGTTTACTCCAAAGCAAATCAATACACGCTGGAACAATCTCATCCTCTGTCAACATCTTCCGCCGCGCCTCCCAAGCCTCCAAAGTCAGGTTACCCAGTGCAGCAAACGCCAGGTTGTCCACGCTATCAACCAGTTCAGGATGCTCTGCATACAGACTATCTAGAAGCTTCCATGCAAGATTAATCCTCGGTCCAGAACATCGTCTGCGCAGCTCACTGATGACATAGATCCATGCGTCGATTTGGTAGTTGGAGGTCAAATGGGTGAAAATTTGAGACGAGAACTTACTCTTAAAGCCAACATTGACGAGTTCCAGAAATGATAGTGCGGCGTTGAAGAGAATATCACTTTCTTCCTTCGTCATATACACATCCCTCTCTCCAGCAGCAACTCGGCCTCTTGGATGGTGGAGCTTGAACCGCATACGAGCAATGGCCAGTTTTGCCATGCCGTATGTGAGGTCATAAAACGGAACAGCTCTATCAAGCTTGGAAAGGTACTTATCCGTATATATAGCCTCAATCTCGTCGATAGCTTCATCTTCAGCTTTGGTTGACACCTTTCCTTTGGAAAAACCGGGAGCTATACAATCGAATACTTTGGCTGCTTTGGGAGATGATCGAAGCCATTGTGTTACTTCGAACTTCATCAGCACACAGACCATCTCTGTAGGTCCAGTGTGCTCAACTGGAGGTTCCAGCATATCTGGGTGAAGGTCTGCATCGTTGACATTTAATGGAAGTCGAACGTCCCCGAACTCGGATCTTGCAAGCTTGATTCCTGGTGTTGAACTAGCGCGAACTCTTGAGTCGAGACCCTTTACTTGCCACCAGAGTCGGATGCGCATTTCTTTCTCAAAGAATGATAGTTTCGTGTCCGAGTCTACTTTGTGTAGGCCCATCATTTGTCCGATCCGTATAGCAGCAGCAGCTAGGGTACTCGCCAACTCAGTTTCGGGATTTGAGAATATGAACAAAACAAGGGCTTGAAGAACTTCTAGATCCTTGGTCGTGAGAAAGTCGGCTTCAGCGAGAGCCCGAACCGTGGCAGTCCGATAACGTGTCAGTAGAGTGCCTCTGTCTTGACCCAAGGATGCCTGACAGCTCTCAGACGACATAGATGTGACTGAGAGCAGATAGATAGCAAACATTAGTGCTGAGAGTGGCTTGGGTATGTTGATAGGATCCCAACTGGCATCAAGAATGCGCTTCTGCAGGCTTGGGACGTGTACGATCTTGATGAGAGGGTTGACGCATTCGACAAATGTCTGCCAGAAGAAAAAGATTTCCTTTGGCTTTGGATGAAACTCATAGGTTTTTGACTCGCAATCGAATATCATGGCGTGAAATGATGGCGATGGATGCAGAAAGGGGTCATCTTTGGACCGTAGAGCAAAAATTGGAGGGTATTTGAGCTGGGATGGCGAGTCAGTCAGAGGAGTGTGTTGATTCGCCGTAACTCACTTCCGGGCTCAGTCTTGACCACAAACATCTGGAGAACATCAGAATTAGTATGTTTATCACAAGACATTGGTCACTTACATTTCTGTTGGCTCAGAATCAGCCGCCACTGAATTATTCTCCTCAGTCTTCATTTCCGACCCAGAAGAGACCCAAATATTCGCATGCTGCGTATAATCAATTCCATTCTTCTTCATCAACTCTTCATATTGGGCCAATCTGGCCAATAGATCCTCATCAGCCGCTCTCTTTCTGGGTTTTGGTGGAGGAGGCGCTTCGTAGGAACATTGAGACTGTGCTTTCTGGCAGTTCGAACAGGGATGTCGTTTATCGCATCTGACCTTTCGACGAGCGCATGTTGTACAAGCATATTTCTGTAACTCGGTATCTGTTGAAGCCATGGTGACGATGATGACGAGGGAAAGATGAGGATCATATCTTGGTGTAGTCGGAAGGATATAGGAATCTCGGAGGTCTCGGGTCCAGGAATGGTCTAGCTTCGGCCTTTGAGAAACCCGAGGCAATCTTGGTTAGCGTCATGCTTCAGAAGATCACCAGTTTCTGACCGGTAGTTGCTGTCTCATTATTGCAGCACTGCATGATAAAGGGTCAATTGCGATCGTGGCATCTAAACGAATCCACGTGAAAACTCTATGATGATACGATTCAATAGACTCAAGCACATGGCTATAATTCCTCCAATAATGTGCATTGACCTCGTCTGTGCCGAGGCACGACCTTTTAACGAGTAAACTTGCGGGGCTCAAAAATGCACTTATCATCCAACATACGCTGTGACACCTTTCACCTCCAAAACCACTGCAGAGATTGTTTATTGCTCAGTATGGAAAACGAAAACATTCCCTTCGAGGAAGCCCGTCGGCGCTTCAAGGAGCCACTCTCCACGTTGACCGCTACTCGATATGCGATTGTCTCTTACTTTCTACACTACTTTATCGTTGCAGCAAATTACGTCCTCTCTGTGAAGGAAACCTTCATCACGCCAGCAAATCCGCCAAGTCTTGTCAAGAGCTATGCCTGTCGACCAAAGCTACCCATAAGGTACGTTTTTACACGAGATTTCTCTAAGCAATAACTGACACCATCTAGAATATTCTACCCCAAATCCTTTGATGCAGATTCCCAGAAGAAGCTCCCCACCATCCTCAATATCCATGGCGGTGGTTTCGTCATTGGTGATCCGCGCGACGATGATATGTTCAACTACACATTTGCAAACATGCATTCCGTCCTAGTCATCGCATTAAACTACACAAAAGCACCATGCGTACGCTTTCCAACTCCCGTCTACGACCTAGAAGCGCTCATCTTGGCTATTCTGTCTGACTCGTCTCTACCAATTGACCATGACCGCGTTGCACTCATGGGTGCCTCAGCAGGCGGAAACCTGGCCCTCTCTGTATCCACTCTTCCCAGCATGTGCGGCAGTGGAGATGGCATACGACGTATCAAGACTGCTATTCCGTTGTATCCAGTAATCGACATGTCGACCAGGAGAGAGTACAAGACGCAGACGCGGCAGTTTAAGCCTTCGCTTGGAGGCTTCCGCGCGAGACCTAAGGATTACCTTCTTCGACTCTCGCCTGTTTTCGATGCGGCTTATACTGTCCCTGGCCAAGATCTAGAGGATCCGTTGCTCAGTCCCATCTACGCGCCAAAAGACAGACTGCCGCCGAACATATTCTTCCTCGCTATTGAGCTTGACATGCTAGCTGGCGAGGTCTGGAGAATGGTTTGCGACTTGGCAGGTCATGAGATGGGAGATGAGACCGTGGGTCAAAGTACAATCGCTCCTGTCGGGAAGCTCATACTGGATGATGAGAGGTTTTCGTTTGAGACAAAGACAGAAGATGGGAACTATAGATGGCTTTTGGTTCCGGATCAGATTCATGGATTCGATCATTATAATGAACTGGAAATGCTGCATGGGGATAAAGAGCTAACAAAGGATGCTGAACCAAAGACAAAAGAGGCTCAGAAGCTGATTGGAAAGTGGCTTTTTGAGGGGCCGTTTGCTTAGATGATACTGTGGGATAGGGGTTAGTAAGACGACACAAACGATTCAATGGAGTAGCTAGTGCAAGGCTGTGCGATCGACTCTCTATCGTTGCATAGGTAGTGACTCGGGGCAAATCTATCAAGATGGTATATTACTAGAGCAGTACATATAAACAAACGCCTGGTATTGTCCCCTTGAACGACATCCTCATTAACAACCGCCTCCACCACCACCGCAACCACCACCTCCTCCTCCACCTCCACAGCCACCTCCTCCTCCGCATCCACCACCACCACCACATCCTCCGCCTCCTCCGCATCCTCCTCCCGCACATCCGCCACCACCATCACCTCCACCGCACGCTCCCGCAGCAGCATTCCCTCCACAGCTCCCAGCCGCACAGGCCGGTGCACCTGCATAAACATAGGCCGCAGGAACGAAAACAACAGGTGCCATCCATGGCCCGTACACTACAAATGTCAGCTTGAATCCATCTTCAAAGAATGAAACACTTACTCCAGTAGGAATAGCCCCAGTGATCGTAGTACTGGTCCTTGGGTGGCAGCTTACGACCCTTCTTCTCGGCGCGCTTGCATGCTTTTTGGTAGTTCTCTTCCAGACGCTTGTTCTGCACCTCGCGAATCCTGTTTTGCACTTTTTCAACGTGAGTGGAGGCTACAAGACCTTCGCCGAAAGTTCGAACAGCGTTGTGTGAGGAGATATGTGCTGAGTTATCAGGAGGGCAGAGGTCTGCAGCCCCAGATTCGTGAAACTTGTCGGCAACTAGTATACTGTCAGTCATAGCTTACTATTTCGAGTCACAGGACTTACTCTTTTCATTGTGAGATAGCTTGAGGATTCTGCCAGCGGATGATACATGGCTGGCTCTGACGCTCTCGCAGTACCAGCATGTACACTCCGAGTAAACCTCATCGAACATCTCTTGGTACACTTTGCTCGTCCACTCAAACCCATCGTTCAACTTATCATCCTCAATCTTGTCATCATGACGAATGTACTTGAATGTCGTCTTGGTAGTAAAGTTGAAATACGACAGGGGCATGAGCTGGTGCGTGTGCCAACCTAGATCAACATCTAACGTAGGAACAGCAACCTTCCTAGGGTTCTTGGCGATGATCTTCATGAAACGCTTGTACTTGACACAACATCTGTCCATAGTTTCTCGCGCGGTTGGAGAGTGCAGCCAGTCTAGCTTGCACATCTTCTCAGCGAAAATGCCCTGTCGCATCACAGCACCGCAGAGATCGAGGGCGAAGGGGCTGAAGTTCTCCCAGTAGCGAGACATCATCTTTCGAATGCAAATGCGCGAGAAGGATGGCACGCCAAGTCTCCCTCTGCCGACATCGCCATGAATCGTAGCAAGAGCACCTTGTTTGAGGAGTGCATCGGATTCAATCATCTTGCGCACGTTTTCCATGGTGGGCGGGTTCTCGGGGTCTGGGGAGTCGAGGAGTGTTTGGATCTGAGTACGCAAAACGTGCTGGATCATACGATTGGGGAACATGCGCTGGTCAAATCGCCTTTTACGCTGCACCGCAGGAATAGGCGTTCCGCTGTTTGGCCAGAGGAGGGTTCCAGGCATGGGTTGACTCTTGAAGATGAGCTTGTCAGCATCTTTGCAGAACTTGACGACGCTGAGTGTTTCTTTGGTGATGCGTGTATTGCACCTAGGACAGCGAACTTCAAACTTGACATCTCCGTAGCCAGAGCCCTTGAGCCCGGGTCGTGCTGGGGTCCTTGGTGTTTCGTCAAGACCACAGGTTGTCCAGGGAGCATCAAAGACCTGAGCGCAGTTCTTGTTGGGGCAGGCAAGAGTCTTGACGATAGGGTCGTCGACGTTCTCCCACTGAAGACCTGTTTGGGCAACCCATCTGGCCTTGTCGTCGTCTGAGACGTTGTAATTGAAGGAGCCGTCAATCGCCGCATTGACAAGATTCCATGGCATACCGGTCTGCCAGAACTGTTGGTGTCCTTGGCGAATACAGTCCTCGAGGAAGTTGTAGGGGTTCAAGAGATGAGAGTGATATACCATCAATACATCTAAAAGTCGTCAGTTCTGTCACGGCCACGACAACCTGCATCACTTACCAAGAGGCGGAAGAGCTTTCTTCTCCCACCAATGAGGTGAATCTCCAATAGGAAACTGGGCGAAAGAAGGAGAATCGTCGCTCATATCAGCTTCCGTTACGGGCGGTAGATCTCTCGGGAGCGAATTCCACCACGCCGCATAGCGATCAGCAGCTCTAGCCACAAATAAAGCCCATCTCTTCTCGCGCACTTTACTGAGTGCTTTCTTCTTGTCCTCAACGTCAGGAGTAAATCCATCAATAAGAGGATGTTCATCTACGTCGCCGTTCTCGTGGACATGTATTTTTCCATCTGCACGCGTGTCCCAGAGACCCCAGAGACCATCAGTGTAGCCGATGTCTTCCTTTAGCGCTTCGAAGGCGAAAAGAAGGCGGAGGTGAGCGAGACATGTGGAGGAGTCTGGTTCGTGGGGGATTGAGTCGATGTGGAGATCTGTGAAGGGAGCTGTGAGGTCGTCTGATGCGCTTGCGGGAGTTTGATCAGGTACGACCTGATACGCTGGAGGAGCTGCCATGGTGTTCAGATGATATTCTTTGATGAGTCTCTCAAGAAGTGCTTGTTCATGATTAATCTTGGTGTAGATGTTCTTTCTGGAAGATGAGGAAAGTTGGCAGTTTATATCGCGGAACCGTGCCGCGAAGCTGTGGCGCTCAGCTCTTTCTCGTTTACATCATGTTTCGCCTAACGCGAGGGCGATCGGGGCAGTGCAAGTGTGTTTCACTGGTTCAGTGAGATCTTGGAGGGGGACACAGCATGGATCACTAAGGAAGGCGTGCCGATGATCCGATCAGCTTTGGGGTATCTGAGCACAGATTTGCTAATCTGTTAACAATTATGTGGAAAATGACACTGTAATTTGGAGGTATCTGTTAGGTCAGTAACTTGAATACATGTGCTGACAGACACCACTGCCACCGCCCGACTGCAGTAGGTACCGAACAGGCAGCAGAATACTAACGCTAAGCCTTGTTAAGATCAGCAAATCTGCTTCCGAGACAGTGTATCTCGTGAAATGGCAGTCAAGGGATCAACGCCCAGACAGATCTTGACATCATCTGACCCGATACGTCGCACCAAGCCAGAAGATGGAAGGATTCTAGAAGGCCTCAAGTCTGCCTTGCATGGGGCTGTAAACGTCGCAGTGCATGCCTACTCTGTATGTAGAGACTGGTTAAAACAGGGGGTTAAGAAGTTCTGGACCGTTATCGCCTCCTCAGATAAATCGCCCAGTTTAGGATCAAGCCTCAGACACGTCAGCGATATTAAAGTCGGGTCATTCTTGATAGGCAAGGCAAAATATATGACCCTTTCTCTACAAAAGCTTTACACTGGAATATGATCTAGACATTTCCAGTTTCAGGGTATACCGGAAATCTACGTACATTTAGCCGCTGCTCTCCTCCGTCAGGCGACAAAGGGTCATATTAATCGAGATGATGCGGCAATTATCGCGAAATAGCAACTAGGATAGAATGTTCAATCACATGCGTCGATATGTTTAAATGTTCTTTCAATTTATTGAACGCTACAGGTTCACTACAGCATATCTCGGTGATTTGCAGTAAGACGGGCTGACAACAACTAAAAAGCCGAGCTAAAAGGCCGAACTTGAGTCTATATCAACTCGCTACATGTCTCATCGTAGTATTCACAGCTCATCACTCTTCAACCCATTCTTGAAACATGGCACCTCTTAAAGTCCTTATTGTCGGTGGAGGAATCGCCGGGCCATCTGTCGCCCATTGGCTCTCCCGCACCGGAGCAGAGATCACCCTCATTGAACGCTCACCACAGGCCAGAACTACAGGCCAACAGCTCGATCTTCGCCACCAAGGCGTAACAGTGATGAAGAAGATGGGCATTGAATCAGCTATACGCGCGAAACATGTCCACGAAGTCGGTACACAGCTCATCGACACCAATGGCCGCACAAAGGCTTTCTTCCCAACGATTCAGAGCGGCACGGGGCATCAGAGTATCACGACAGAGTATGAGATTCTGCGTGGTGATCTTGTGCGTATTCTGCTGGGTCTCACGGAGAAGAGCAAGAATGTCCAGCATCGGTATGGTACAACTGTCACCAGTCTTGCGCAGGACGATGAGAGTGACCCCAATGGTAAAGTCCACGTGGGCTTCAATGATGGTCGCAAAGATGACTTTGATCTTGTTGTGGCGGCTGATGGCACCGGGTCCAAGACACGTCAACTCATGCTTGGTCCAGATGCTCCTGATCCACGACATTTCCTCGGCGGGTATATGGGCTTCTTCAGCGTTCCGGCGAAAATGCACGATACAAACAGGTTCACTTTCTGCCATCTGCCCAAGTCACGCTGGATCGGGACGAGGAAGGACTGTCCGGACATGACACGCGTGTACATGATGGCACAGGGCCAGAATCAAGGTCTCGCTGCAGCGCACAAGTCTGGAAAGCTGGAGGATCTCAAGGCAGCCTGGTCGAATGTGTTTTCAGACGGTGCATGGGAGAGCGGCCGATTCATGGATGCGTTGAAGAAGTCTCCAGAAGCAGATGATCTCTACTCGACGCCATGTCAAGAAGTTCGACTGCCTCATGGATCATGGTCCAAGGGTCGTGTTGTAGCTGTTGGTGATGCAGCACATGCTCAAACAGCGAACGGCTATGGGACAACATGGGGCATTGTAGGGTCGTATGTCCTGGCCGGTGAGATAGCGACTCTGCACAAACAGGATCCCAGCAAGGGTGTTGTGCAGGGCGTCAAAAGATACGAGGAGATCTTTCGGCCAATAGCCACTTCTATGCATGGCGACCAGAGTGAGTTCTCGAGGTCGCTCTTCACGCCCAAGACGGGGTTCGGGGTATGGATGCTTCACTCGCTGGCCAGAGTTGCATCGTGGTTCCAGCTGGACCAGGGCCTGGGGCTTGATGCGAAGACGGCCAAATGGCAGGTTCCAGAGTATCCGGCATTGAACGACGGGAAGTAATGGGGCATCAATTGAAGGGCTGTATAATAGTTAGAAACTGTGGCTTATCGCATCTCAATGATTACAACTCACCTCAGTGATGAGTCAAGAGCAAAGCAAATGCACAATCAAATGAAATTCAAGATATCAATGAGTCCTGACATATCACATTGCACCATGAAGCCATGTCACTGGGGAATCCTTCACGCATCACATCATGATCATCATCGGACACTATTCTGCGACGACAAAGAACCTCTACCACCAGATTCGGTCATGCTCGGGGGATGATGACCATGGTGCTGCAGTCGAGAAATTGAATTGGCGTCTTTGGCGCCTGGTAAGCTGATCGCATCGTAGTCAAGATAGTCACACGCACGCTGTCCTTCAATGACTTGTTCAATATCTCCGGGGCTGCGGGTCCGATGCATGGCGATAGAGTTTGTGTATGCGTTGCTGGCATGGCTGAGACCGTTGGTGGGATATGTGGTGTTGCCGGATCTGAGAGCCGGGATGAATTTGCGGAAGATGGGGCGGAGAAGAGCGAGACAGCCTACGGTGGTGAGTATTGAAGTCCATGATAGTGAGAGAGGGATACGTACTAGTGAATACGGCGAGGTGGACTTCGACGTTGGCCCATACCATGGCTAGAGAGAAGTCGTAGGGGAATTCTGGAGAATTGGCGGTGTATTTTTGGGCTTCGACAATCTGAAAGATGGAAGCAATACCGACCCTGGTAGAGTGTAAGCTATGAGTGAGGCACTCGAGAATGGAGACATACAGTGAGCCGAGACTGAAGATGGCGATCACAGCAATCTTTTGCCCAGGGGGGAGCTTCATTCGCACAACTGGATACAATGGTAGGGCGAGGATGAGGAAATCCATGAGACAATGAGTCAAATCGGTGCCGAGGTAATATCGGCCAATATTGGTGAGACAGCGTCCCTCGAGGGACTTATCCCAGTAGGCCTGGACAGGCGTACAATGGAAGATGGTCATGAAAGTGCGTATGGTGATCCAGATTCCAGCGCAAACCATGAAGATGATGATTGGTATGCGTATGGCGACCTGGAAGACACGGCGATAAAAAGTGAGGACGGCCATCTTGCTGAGAAAGATGGACCATGAGTAGAGGATCTCGCTTGCGAAGAGGATCTCATGGGACTTTTCAAGGATATAATCGATTCTGTCTTGAGGGAGGTGACCGATCTTGCGACCCATGTGAAAGCAGGCAGTCCCTTGGGTTGTTAATTAATTGAGAGAGAGGACGAAGGAATTGAGTGGCTCACAAACAATGAGGAGAATTGCATAAGCAAGAGCTACAATCTAGAAACACGATGAGTAAATATTTATTTTAATTAAATTGAGTCAAGGTAAATAGCGACATGCATACCCAGGCTGCGATGGACAAGGCATCGTCATAGCCAAGACCCATCTTTGTCATGCGTCTCGCCTTGATTCTGAGGACCAGGGCGATGGCGCTCGCGGGGACGGGAATGATTATGGCAGCCCACGCATTGGGGACCCGACCCGTCATGATTGAGGTGGGAGCAACGAACAGCGGCTGCTGCTACGGGGAGGCATCTGAGGTTTAATTGATTGAGAAGAAAAAAGAGAGGGTGAGACGAGAGGAAGAGGAAAAAAGAGGGGCGAAGATGTGAGCATTTATGGCAGCACAAACAGCTAACAAGGCTAGAGATAGCAGTAATTGATTAGCAGGGGTCAGGGTGAATGAGCATCGCCACAGAGAGAGTTGACATGTATCACCAGGGCGAATGTGCTATTCTGTGCGACATACCCGAGACAAGGAGCTGAAAAGGCAGACTGGACTGTAGAGTGGAAGGTGACATTGCATGGATATTACGCCCTGCTTAAACGGCTGCCTTATTTTCAATCCTCGAGTATCCGAGTTTTGATAGGACAAGAACATCAATAACATGGATGACACTGACCGTACAATGGGGGCCGAAAAAACCGCGCACCATCATCACACCCACCCACTTCCCCAGACTTGACCCAACCATATCGAGCCAAGAGGGGTCGGGCGAATAGAAGACGCTACTCACGCGACACAGCCAAGATATTCTGTCTGTTGCTTATCATCTGACCCATTCATGATTTGACCGTAGATAAGGACGGCACAGATAACCAACCTAACCGACCCAACACAGCTGGAAGACAGCAGCCATCACCGCTGGAACAGATAGGCAGACAGATAGACTTTGACGGTTGACACCTTCTTGAACTAGTTAGATTACTCTACCCTCCACGTCAGGGATGTTTGTTCCTCGAGCCTTCTTTTTGTTCCTTTCTCTCACTCTGTCTTTTGGACTGCGTCATAATGGCTTGGCCTGGAGGGTCGCTAATTTATTTAATCGGCAGATGGAGTTTTACCCCAGACTTAACCCACTATTGTCGCTAACGTTAACCGTTTAAAGAAGAGTCCCCAGGTTTATTTCAGCACGGATGTTTGCTACCCAACTCTTATTGTTTTGTTATCTCTGACGCACTGAGAAATGAAAAAAACAGGCTGATCGTCGCTGAAGTGGTGGGTGTCAGCTATTGACAACCAACAACAAAAAGCAGCCCTGTGAGGCAGGCTCGCAGATGACTCATCTTTTGTCAATTGATGGCCTGCAGGGAGAACCTACAGAACAAATAGAAGAACTGCAGCACAAGGTGGGCGCTGGAATGGCTTGAAGCTAGCGACCTTAGTGGGTACCGTAGATAACGGATTAAAGCCACAACGTCGGCCGAGTGCAACAAACTTCAGTCCAGTCCGGTCCATTCTCTGTCAAAAGAAATATGGCTCACTAATCATAGGCCATTTACTGGCTCGAAAAGTATCCTTCATCACCCACAATCCCTCAGCTGATTGTCTCTCATGCATCCAAGAAAATAGCTTCCCCACCTGCAGAAACAATCCTGCACGACAAGAAATACAAGGCTGAAATATCACAACAATATCTAACAACGTAGATGCTACCATCCCAAACTCATTCGAGTATCGTGATCCCCAATTGCAATCATGGAGGCGTCATAAATAAATCTGTGCTTGCTCCAACAAACATTCAGAACCCAACTACCACGTCATCGCTGCTCCCTTCACAAGCAAGCCCTGCACAAAAAGGCTCATCTTTCTTTATCGCCTCCAACATAACAATATCTGCCGACCAACCTCATTCTCCTCCTCATAATGAGCCTTGACCAGTTGCCGACTCATGCTTCGGATATACACCACTCCCTTCTCCATCTTGGAGTGAAGCTCGCCGGCAACATAAGTCATGGCGCGTAGTGGGACAATGATTAACACTCATCGTAGTTATCGGCGAATGCCTTCGAGTTAAAGTCTCCAGGAGCGTCCCAAGTGCGATCGTTATTGATAGTTGCTGATGCCGTACTGCATGAAAGTTTGTCAATACCCAAGGTCCTCATTCCACAGATGAGTTGGGGTTTCCGCGCTATCTAGATTAACCCAAAGCATCAATATGAACGTGCACTAGGAAGAGACAGTTGGTGGACTTGTCCAAGATCTTGAGACCTTGGTATCGGGGAGCTTTGGCCAAGTTTCCTTTGAGGCCATATGACCAGCCATGATACTTCCAGGAGAGGATAGGGGTTTCGCTGTTGTCTTTGGTGAGGATGAGCTACGGGCATATGCTGTGGAAGCCGTCAAGATTCCCGTCGTGGTCGAGGATTCGCAAAAGATCACCGGGCTTCTCATCTTTTAGGTTACAAGGAGCCAATTCTTGGGGAAGACAACTCTTCGCCAAAGTGAATCAGAGCGGAACCAAGATGTCGGTGAAGACCGCTGAATCTGAGACGTCTGCCTAACCCATCTTTGATGCCTTACATAGACTTGGGCTTTTCAAGCTTCTCGACCATTCGTTCTGGTGAGCCGCATGGCATCAGAAAGGTCCATATCTCCAAAATACGAGCTCATAGCTAGGACGTTGAGCATGATGGGATCGCACTTGGCAGCCTTAGGCCGCGACTGCAGAGACGGGTCAAAACTACCGCCCCAGCCTTGACCATCAAGTGAGCCGAGAATGGATGGAAGATTGTCACTCATGAAAGAGGCGCCAATAGAGATGGCAGGGCTCGAGTCCATTCATTGAAACTACTTCGACGGACAATATCAGTGCCTCGATCTCGGATTGCCACTGCTGGGTTAGCCACTTACAATGAGTTACTGATGCTGTCTACTTGCAAATAATTCATAGCGAGAAGCGTGTAGGAACCTCAAGACTCATCTGCACCGTTTATCGCAACCGCTTATCTACCGAATGGCGAAGAGGAGACTGACAGAACAAGCCACTATGGCGGAGAACGCACAGAGTGTGTCGGACATCATCTAGATCATGTACAATTCAGTTTGAATGGGGCCACGCCTTTTCAATATCGACGACGTCCACAGAAAGTATCTGCAGGTTTGTTCCCGAGAGAAGCAACCCAGGAGCCGGTGGGTCCTCAAATGGACAGCAGCTCCCGGCTCTGATCTGGTATCGTCGCTGAACCAGTGCTAGGCCATGGACGCGAATCGTTAAAAAAGATTAAACACCGAGTCCTGTAGATAGTAGCCTGTCGAGTATCACAAAAAGGTAATATCGGCAAAAAAACATACAACAGCGGGGATTCGCTGGTCGTCACCGACCCAACTACTAATCCGCCGGTTAGTGGCTTGACTATGGGAGAGCGGACGGGATCCCGTATTTTCCACTACCTATGGTCGTATGTGCTAGGAGTCAGTGATTCATGCCCTATAATCACTTACGCTGTAGCGAGCCTAGCCCTTGCGCATATGCTGCTGGCTCACCCTACATACAGTACACTTTGCTCCAGTTTGCACATCAACACGATCTCATGGGTGATTATTCATAATCTGAGATGTCGCAATGTAATTTTGTTTCCTCAGAGCATATTCCATTTTCCCTCTTGTTTGCATGTTGTTGGTTGTGAAGATATAATGCAAGACTCGTTCATTGTTATGCTCAGAGCATTTTTGTCAACATCGCGAAATCTCCAGACATCGCATCAACGTGTCACTCGAGAAGCTCATCCACAATTCAACTTCTTTAAACATTCAATTATAGCATATTTATTTTACAATTAATCCGCATATATCTTGACGCGCTTTTCATGTTCAACGGCTCCTTTGTTGGCTCAGTATGTACCCAAGATTAAAACTTGAGCGTGTTACCCTACAGAACCCCGCCATGGTCGCTTGCCTTCTTGTGAGACCAAGCACAGACATACACTGCTGGGCAAAACACTGCAAACTCAATCGTCATTGACCTTTACAATCTTTCCGTATTAACGGGGTCATCTCTTTCTTGGCAATTTGTATGGAGAAAATTCTTCTCTATCGATCGCTTTAATTCGTTGAAGTCGTCTCGATGTCCACTAAACCCTGTCAATGTTTGGAAGCGAAATTGAGGCTGATAAAAAAAAGGTGGTTGGGCAAAAGTCAGAGTTTTCACTGCAGCCTCAGGCCAACCAAAAAAACCCACCAAGCAGACCCACTGTAAACCTCTATAAAAATCTGATTTTCCTCCGACCTTTTGGACTTTTTTCTTCTTTCTTTCTTCATGTCGACAATACTTCAGAGAATCATTTCTATAGTATTCGATCTTCTCTTGGTTCCTTAAAGGAGCTACTGATCCCACCCTGGTTGATGAGTGTATATCCTCGACACCCTAGAGTGAATACCTTGGTCCTCTCGCTCTGTCCGCAAGGACGGCGGCGGTTGTCTTGTGCAGCTGCTGTATAGAGAGTTGTTTTTCCTCTTGATGATCTCGACCCCTGCCGTGGTCTGCCTTAGGGCGCATGGCTGGGGTGGGTGTTGATGGACGTCTGACAGGCGTGTTCTTTGACTTCTTTTTCGTTGCTTTCTGAGGCTTGCCTCGGGGGTGAGGAAGATGGCCTGAAGTGCGATGACTGATCATCGCATGCTCTGGTATCGTGCTGTGATTTTATGTTACCCTTGTCTCACTCTGAGATCTGCCATTTTACACCGTGGCTTATTTCTATTTTTGTTCAAGGAAGATTAAAGTAGCCCAATACTCACCGCGATATACTGGCTTTAAGCTCTTGTGGATATAGCGGTCCATCATCATGGCCAAATTCTTTGGATAACACCCAAGTTGTAACAAGTAAACCTTGATCAATGTAGTGATTCATCTCGATTACGGAAACACTAAACCATGCCCTGAATATTGATGCGTCAATACGCCGTAAGGTTCTTGTTGATTGAACATGATCAATGTTGGATGTTCCTTGACCAATAAAGTCAAACGATTGTTAACTGAACAAGGGCTGAACAAGGGTATGGCTAGGTGTTGTGGCACTTGCGACGAACTCTGATTCGTGTTGGTCAAAAAGCACTCAGGGTCTCCAAACATCTGAACTCTGATCGTCTTTGTCGTTGACTACTGAGCACAGTCTCCATCAAGGTTTATTTATTTCTCAGCCTCTGCTGTACCACGGACAAATTCTTCATGAATTATTTTTCAACAATGGCCTACACTGTATATAACCCGTCGTAGTTGCTGCTTTCCTTATACATCAACCCTTCGCTCCATCACCTAGATCTCACGTGTTCACAAACATGTGTACCGTGCCTCAGATATATTCGAAATGTCCGCACTTCGGTAAGATGTTTGAACCATGCCAGGGCCCGGTCTTGGAATGCAAGTATGCCCTGAAGGGGAAGAATATACCAGACGAGGAACCAGCAACCAATGTCAAAGGAAGAGCCATGCGATGCTCACAAGCATCGGCCACTTCGACGAACGGAATATGAAGAGTTCCTGTAGGAAACAAACGCATTTGTCAGTTCAATTCACCGATATTTATCGACTATGTATGATGTCTGCTTGTGAATACTGGCCCGTGTTAATGTCCCCTGGCTAGCTTGCCGTGAGAGACTCGCTTCACTCGAAAAACAGCCAATGGACATGGATCAAGAAGGGATTGAGAGCGAGGCTTAGATGTGCATGCCAATAAACGAATACTTGGCTAATCTTGGCTACAATACGCAATTATTTTCGCATCGGTGAGTGAGTGACTGCTCCGCGGCTTTGGACGCGGACCCTGCATGAATCACCGTTGAATGCCTTGTAGGGCTGCATTGCAACATATTTGAACCCTGAATTTTATATCAAACGCGCATTGATGTTTGAGGGGAGCTAACAGAGACCTAGCAAGGAGTGAATTGATGCGACTGAGATATGAGCAGAGCCCGCTTCATGTGTTCGAGCCCTATGTTAATGAAGCTTTTATATTTAACTATAAAACTAATTATC